>JAMOBL010000069.1:10000-16000 GCA_031772095.1 Zeugodacus tau
AGCGATAAAATATTTCAAATTCAAGAGAACTACCAAATATTTATTTTATATAATATACCATTCTTATCAGATTATTGCCATGACAAAATATATGTATACATATATAAAGGTACTTAATAATCAAATCCAGCATGTTTTCATTAGCATATTTTAACACCAACTAGATGGCCACTAACCACTAGTTAGATGGTATCTCGATTTAATATTAATTTTGTATTTCGTGTTGAAGTTTTATTTTTCAATTAAATCAATTCAATTAAGTACCATTAACAATATTTATTTTCATCACATGGAAATAATATCTTCACATGTTTGTGTTCTAACAGGACGCTACAACAAAACACGTACATAAATTTAGCATACATTTAGGATTAAGCGAAATTCACAAAATTGTATGGTTTTAATGGTTTTAGTTGTGCAACAAATACGTTATGTAATGTAATGGTATTATGTTTGAAAATATTTTCCAAGCATATGCACATAGCACAAGCCTACTTGATACTTATTTGCATAAAATTTATTAAATGTAAAGTTTCAGTGATATTTAATTTTAATAAGAAGTATGTTGTATAAAGTGGCCTGATAAATGTAATTAGGCAGTAATTAAATGTTTATGGGGCTATAAACACCACATTGAAGTTTTGAGTTTACTTACGATAATCATATGTATAAGCTGAGTGGTGATGTTTAACAAAAATTAAAGACAGGGTGTTTTTTTAGACATGTGGTTTTCAAGAAGAAATAAAACGCACATAATTTAATTTTGTGTTCAAAAGTTTAGCTTTATTATAAAGATAAAGGTTTGCTATTATGTTTTAAAAATGATTTCGGGTAAGTAACTGCCGTGGCTGGCTCGAATAAATTTCATGCCAGAGGCTCAATTTTCGAACGATTTTTGCAGGAACTGGGTCGTATGTCAGCAATAAACGTTCTGCTGGAGTAGGTCCAGTAAGAGATGTCAAAAATATTAACTCCAAAAAAAGTATTTTTCCTCATTGAAAACACCCGTTATAACATATGTTTCCTTGTGGTAATATTTCAGTCAACATCAAATAAACATATGTTTTGAGGGTTAGGTGGGTTTCAAAATTTAAATTTTTTTGTCTTATTAAATGGTGCAATATCTTTAAAATATTATCCAAAAATATAAATCCAAGTAATGTTCGAAGAGATTACCCTTTGGGAGTTGCGTCCATCAAGCCAAGTCAGTACGAATGTAAAACTTTAAAAGCGTTTATCTCAAAACTCAATTTTTCAAGTCGGTATCGTGTCCATATCTCAAATTTTGCAACTATCTTTGAAATAACATTATCTAGTTAATGAACGAAGGATTTTTTTATATTTTTATTATAACTACATTTATTTTAAAAAATGAATTTTTTGGTTAAAACTCTGTCAAAATTTCAAATTTCAATATTTTCTTTTTTCCTTCGCTCATTAACTAGATGTATACATGTACTATCAAAATATTTTTAGTTATTAATTTTAGATGACCCAATCATGAGTTATCATGACCACCGCAAAACCTTTTTTTTTTTGCAAAACAAGTAGTTTAAATAATACTTTTGTCCAACTTTTTTAGTTCAAATAGAAGATAATTTAATACTGAAGCTAGATCACTTTGGTTTTTTTCGATCGGACATATATTCTTTTTGCTATCGCCGCCACCGTTTTCTAACACTTGTGAAAATGAAAACTCGAGAAAACGCGCTTTAAAGTTTCAGTATCTATTCACACCTGCTCGACGCTCGGCCACTAAAACTGCTCTAGCTTCGAAAATATGTCGAATTGGCCTCGGGAATTTTAAAGACATATTCTTGCATAGTTTTGGAAGAGATTTAAAACAAAACCAAAAAATCGATTTTTTGAAGCCTGTAAAGCAGACTACTGCCTTAAAGCAAAAAAGAAGGTGTTTACTGCTAAAGACTTAAGAACTTATTAAAAATCCTGCAACATAATAATGAATTAAAATTTTTCATAAACTCAAATTTATTGTATGTATGTGATTGGCGTTGCAACCGTTTAGCCGGTTATAGCCGAATCGACGATAGTGCGCCATCTCTCTCTCTCCTTCGCAGTTCGGCGCCAGTTGGAGATCCCAAGTGTAACCAGGTCGCTCTCCACCTGGTCCCTCCAACGGAGTGGAGGCCTTCCCCTTCCTCGGCTTCCTCCGGCGGGTACTGCATCGAACACTTTCAGGGCTGGAGTGTTTTCGTCCATTCGGACAACATGACCTAGCCAGCGTAGCCGCTGTCTTTTTATTCGCTGAACTATGTCAATGTCGTCGTATAACTCGTACAGCTCATCGTTCCATCGTCTGCGGTATTCGCCGTTGCCAATGTTCTTAGGACCATAAATCTTGCGCAAAATTTTCCTCTCGAAAACTCCTAGTGTCGTCTCATCTGATGTTGACATCGTCCAAGCTTTCTGCACCGTAGATCAGGACGGGGATGATAAGCGACTTGTAGAGCTTGATTTTGGTTCGTCGAGAGAGGACTTTACTGTTCAATTGCCTACTCAGTCCAAAGTAGCACCTGTTGGCAAGAGTTATTCTGCGCTGGATTTCGAGGCTGACATTGTTCGTGTTGTTGATGCTGGTTCCCAGGTAAACGAAATTATCTACGACCTCGAAGTTATGACTGTCAACAGTGACGTGGGAGCCAAGACGTGAATGCGCTGACTATTTGCTTGATGACAGGAGATATTTCGTCTTGTCCACATTCACCTCCATATCCATACGCTTCGCTTCCTTATGCAGGCGGAAAAAGCAGAACTAACGGCGCGGTTGTTTCCTCCGATTATATCAATATCATCGGCGTACGCCAGGAGCTGTACACTCTCATAGAAGATTGTACCTTCTTTATTTAGCTCTGCAGCTCGTATAATTTCTCCAGCATCAAGTTTAAGAAGTCCCACGATAGTGAGTCACCTTGTCTGAAATCTCGTTTGGTATCGAACGACTCGGAGAGATCCTTCCCAATCATGACGGAGCTTTTGGTGTTGCTCAACGTCAACTTACACAACCGTATTAGTTTTGCGGGGATACCAAATTCAGACATCGCGGCGTAAAGGCAGTTCCTTTTCGTGCTGTCGAAAGCAGCTTTAAAATCGACCAAAAGGTGGTGTGTGTCGATACTCTTTTCACGGGTCTTTTCAAGATTTGGCGCATGGTGAATATCTGGTCAGTTGTTGATTTTCCAGGTCTAAAGCCACACTGATAAGGTCCAATCAGTTTGTTGACGGTGGGCTTTAGTCTTTCACACAGTACGCTCGATAGAACCTTTGTATGCGATATTTAGAGGCTGATCCCACGGTAATTGGCGCAGATTGTGGATCTCCCTTTTTATGGATTGGGCAGAGCACACTGAGATTCCAATCGTCAGGCATGCTTTCTTCCGACCATATTTTGCAAAGAAGCTGATGCATGCACCTTATCAGTTCTTCGCCGCCGTATTTGAATAGTTCTGCCGGTAATCTATCGGCCCCCGCTGCTTTGTTGTTCTTCAAGCGGGTAATTGCTATTCGAATTTCTTCATGGTCGGGTAATGGAACATCTGTTCCATCGTCATCGATTGGGGATCGGGTTCGCCTTCTCCTGGTGTTGTACTCTCACTGCCATTCAGCAGGTCGGAGAAGTGTTCCCTCCATAATCCCAGTATGCCCTGGACATCGGTTACCAGATTACCACCTTGGTCTCTACATGAGGATGCTCCGGTCTTGAAACCTTCGTTAAGTCGCTTCATTTTTTCATAAAATTTTCGAGCATTCCCTCTGTCTGCCAGCTTCTCAAGCTCTTCGTACTCACGCATTTCGGCCTCTTTCTTTTTTTGTCTGCAGATGCGTCTCGCTTCCCTCTTCAGCTCTCGGTATCTATCCCATCCCGCACGTGTTGTGGTCGTTTGCAACGTTGCGAGGTAGGCAGTCTGTTTTCTCTCCGCTGCGAGACGGCACTCCTCATCGTACCAGCTTGTTTTTTGTCGTTGCCGAAAACCAATTGTTTCGGCTGCAGCGGTACGCAGTGAGTTTGAGATGCCACAGTTCCCTTATACCGAGATGCTGATGAGTGCTCTCAGAGAGCAGGAGTGCAAGTCGAGTAGAGTATTTCGTGGCTGTCTGTTGCGATTGCAGCTTTTCGACGTCGAACTTTCCTTGTGTTTGTTGACGGGCGTTCTTTGCTGCACAGAGGTGGGTGCGTATTTTAGCTGCGACCAGATAATGGTCCGAGTCTATATTTGGTCCTCGGAGCGTACGCACGTCTAAAACACAGGAGACATGTCTTCCGTCTATCACAACGTGATCGATTTGGTTCCGCGTGTTTCGATCAGGAGACAGCCAAGTAGCTTGATGTATTTTCTTATGCTGGAATCTGGTACTACAGACGACCATATTTCGGGCCCCAGCGAAGTCGATCAGCCTCAGGCCGTTTGGCGATGTTTCGTCATGGAGGCTGAATTTTCCGACTGTTGTGCCAAAGACACCTTCTTTACCCACCCTGGCGTTAAAATCGCCAAGCACGACTTTTACATCGTGGCGGGGACAGCGCTCATAGGTGCGTTCTAGGCGCTCATAGAAAGCATCTTTGGTCACATCGTTCTTCTTTTCCGTTGGGGCGTGGGCGCAAATCAGCGATATGTTGAAGAACCTTCGTTTTGATGCGGATTGTGGCAAGACGTTCATCCACCGGGGTGAATGCCAGGACTCTGCGACGGAGTCTCTCTCCCACCACAAATCCAACACCAAATTTGCGCTCCTTTATATGGCCGCTGTAGTAGATGTCACAAGGACCCACCTTCTTCCGTCCTTGTCCCGTCCATCGCACTTCTTGGATGGCGGTGATGTCAGCCTTGAGTCGTATGAGGACATCAACCAGCTGGGCAGAGGCACCTTCCCAATTAAGGGTCCGGACATTCCAGGTGCATGCCCTTATATCATTATCCTTAAAACGTTTGCAGGGGTCGTCATCAAAAGGGGGGTGTCTCATCCGAGGCTTTCGTAGATTTTTCATTGGGGGGTGTTTTTATGTGGTGGGTCCCAAACCCAACGCACAACCGCATAAGCGGGCTTCGCCTTCTCACTTTAGCTCGCCTTCAAACGGATGTCTGTTGGCTACCCAGAGGATACTTGGTCTAAAACCGGAAGTCGTGAGCTGCTTGGACCATGTGGAGAAGAATCGTTTCTGGCCACTCCCAAGTGAATGACAATCAAAAACTTTCCTCACTTGCGTGAACTTCTACACATGGTCCCATCCTCCCGCAGACTACTGCCTTAAAGCAAAAAAGAAGGTGTTTACTGCTAAAGACTTAAGAACTTATTAAAAATCCTGCAACATAATAATGAATTAAAATTTTTCATAAACTCTAATTTATTAGTCCCAGCAAATATTAATGCTACTAGCAAATGGTGTTTGGGTTTCTTTCATCCAAAGATATTTTTGTAATATTATACTTTTTAATTGACCTTTTTATAATAAAAATCAAACTGAAATATTGGTATCGGGCATTGGAATGAGTTATATAGTTTGTAACCCTAATTGATGTGAAATTTTATTTCGAAATGCCTGTGAACACTGTTTGCAAAACTTTTTCAAATCAAAGAAATTGCAGACGTTTTCTATTTATCTAAAGAAAAAATGATAGCTATGTTAATATTTCTTTTTTAATAATTTTAAGAAAAAAATCTTGAAAGACCCTCCGTTTGAATTATTTTCCTTAATTGTAGAAATATTTAATAATATTTTATTTTTCAAACAGTTTGTAACTCTTTCACTAATCCAACTTTTTCTGAAGCAGTACTCTTTCAAAAATGTTCAGTATTTTCAGAAGCTATATGAAGCATGAAGAAATACTACATACATACACATATCCAAATATTCATACTTATATAAAAACATCTAATTAAATGCATATAAATAATTTAATTAACTTAATGTATTTTATAAAATATTCATATTTCGTTATTTGTAAAAAGCGCGTTGAATTATATAATTTTAAAATACTGCAA
>JAMOBL010000070.1:0-22388 GCA_031772095.1 Zeugodacus tau
ATTTCGTCAATTCCAACTCGAATGTGCAAGTTGTGTGTGCGTCGAAAGCCGAGACCGTGGCCGCAGGGCGAATGAAGGCATTTGAATGCTGGACTTAACGAATGTGAATGGCATAAACTATGAAGTACTTTGTAGACATGAAGAAATAATGCACAGAATCTCATCATACGAACAAATAAGCGTTCAAGTGTGTGTTTGTGTGCACACTCTCATGAATAATGATTCAGAGAAAACAGTAAGTCCGAGAGCGATGAGTTCAAAATATGTAAATATGTATGATTACTTTTCGTAAATGAGAGTTTGGGTATCAAGGGATCATTTAAATGCATTTCATTTAGTCGAAAGAGATTTTAATTACGAAATCTTTGTATGCTTATTTTAGCAACTTTTCCATTTGCTGAATTTGAGAGCAATACTTTTTCCGCTTGCCGCTTTGTTGCAGATTTGTGAGAGGAGTTGGTATACAGAGGAGGAGGGATATCTTAAGTATTCTCTAATTTGCAACTGTTAAGTGTAGACACTAAGCTTACGCATGAAGTGGTAATGATGAGAAAATACTCATTAGGGTTAGTTGCAATGAAAATACAAAACAATGAGGACTTGTTTTATTCGCTAGAATATTCATTAGTTGTTGTAACATTAAATTATATTAATACAATTGCCAGAATGGACAAAATAAATGTTTTCAAAATATTAATGATTTCAAGACATAGTTACAAATGAAATAAATAAATTAACTTAGATGGGAAATGGAAAGAAAAAATACATAACGTGAGCATGAGCACATAGTGAAAATTATTTGAAGGAACTTTTAAAAGTTCCAAAAGAAGAAGCTAAAACAAAAAAATGAGTACTTCTTCGTTAATAGATTATTCCCAAAGCACCGCCTTTAAATCAAAATTTATTGAATTTTAAATTATTATGGACAAATGCCTGCACAGTTCGCTGAGCATGAATATACATTTTATAATCTGTGTTTTTTATTCATTATATGCAATTATGCATCCTTCTGTTGGCAAATTGCCACTCTTGGAATTTATAGAGCCTGTGTTTCTTTCGCAGTTGGCTGCTTTTCCAACACAAAACAACAATGCGAGGCTCAAGCAGATACTGCAATGACACCAACAAGTGATAACTATGAATTCGCAGTGCTTTCGCCAAGCACTTGTCGCTTTTTACTGCTCTTCCTCCACCATGTTTTCTGGAGCATTTGACTACTGGGCGCGGGTTAGCAAATTCTCACTAGTAGTACTAGCTGGCTGCATGCCTTTACATGTAGCTGAAAAATGAAGAGCGAAAGTCAGATGGCAGCTAAAGTGAAAATACTTTCTCGCAACTGGAAAGTGTGTGGCTGCAAAGAATGTGTCTTACTTATGAAGTTTCTTCATCTTTTAGTGGCATGCAACCACGCATTATTCTAATGTAACAAATAAACACGGGCGTATGCATATTTGTACAGTTTCCCGATAGTTTTGGAAAAACTTAGTCATTCTGCCAAAAACCGAATAAACCGTTATAAACTCACGGTGAACTCATGTTTATACGATGCACTGACGTTGCAATATTTTATCTTTGTTATTATTTAGTTACTGCTTCCACACACTGCTGAGTGCATATCCTGGCAAGCCACTCAGTGATGTTACCACTGGCAAGTATATGCTGATATCCTTAAAAACTTTTGGCAAAATTTCAATAAAATAATAATGTAATAAATGTGTTTAAAGCTGCAGGAGAAATATTCCGGTAAATAATCTCTAAAAGTATTTACACTTTTTTTGTTTTTGTCATACATATACCAATGCAAGTGGCAAAATGCGGTCTACTTCAGTATTTTAAATACATATTTCAGCATTGAAATAGCCATTTCATAATTATTGTTGCGAATGAAATTTATTAAAAAAGTGATACTGTAGTCATTCATCGGCAAAAAAAACTGTAAAAGTACGTAAAAAGTCGTCGGTATGAATCGCGTTTATTCGTATGAGTAATATATATTTAAATTTGTAAATTAAATTAATCGAATATTGCTGGTTGGTGTTTATTTTCGACAATTCAAATTGTAAATGCCAGCAAATGAAGCAAACATTTCAGTGTACATATAGCCGCACATAAATTTATTGCTATATTTGATTAAATTATAAAAAAATAAGTAACGAAACTTTGACGAAAAATATTTGAATTTAATTCGCGAATCCGCACGAAAGTAAGAATCATAAATATTTTTCATCGCTATATTAAAATTTAACAGAAACTTTATTTTGCCAAATTGAAATGAAAGCAACATGAAAGCTATATGTTGTTGAAAAAAAGTACTTTATGACACTTTTACATTATAAAATGATGGTACATTCAATAACACGGTTACTCGGTTTCTTTTGAATGAAACAATCATATCTTTAACCAGCAATTAAGCGATTTTATTTAAATCCGGCAATTAACTATTTTCCTGTTTTAAAAACCGACTTATGAACTTAGGAACTATCCCCGTACACATTCACATGCCACTTTTTCTGCGTTTGAACAAATTATACGCCGTCCGAAATTGGAGTACATACATAAGTATCTTATGTGACGATGTGGACAGGGGTGGAGGGTTGGTTGTCTTCATCAATAAATCGCGACTTGCAGGGCTTTTCATATATTCTGTAAACATTTGTAGGCTCAATTTTTATGAGGCAAATTAAACAAAAATCTAAAAACGTTTCTATAGATTCATATACAGCATCTACTCAAAAAGGCTTTCTGCGAACTCCATTCTAGTGAATCCGGCGTTGCTCACAAGTGTACTGCATAGTCGCAATGGTGAGGCACGAATAATATGCATACATTGAGATAACTGTGCATGAATATTTACTTATGTCAGCATATTTGCTTCGCTACGGTTGAATGCACTTGGCTTGTGTCTCTGCTCCATAGCAATACAATACAAATAATCACACAGGCACATACCACATACAACAAATCTGAGTGATGTGGAATTGTAATTTATATTTGAATGGACCGTAATACTATGTTTACATATAACGAGATTATCTCCATTTACGAGCTTAACTCGATAATCTGTAATTAAGAAACGAGATTTCCCATACAAAATTCCTCTCTGGATAATCTGAGATTATAAAATTATCTCGTTTATACAACGCTAGATTTTTCGGTGTTATTCCTAGGTTTATCGATAATTTTGCGAAGAAAAGGAGAAATGTCAAATGAAAATGTAAACAACAATGGCCGACAGCGAGAGAAATATGTGTAATACAACAACAAATGCAACACATTTGACAATTGATAATCTCATTTGGCTATATGTAAACGGTTAGATTATTGAACGAGCTTAGAACGAGATTATTTTCATATGTAAACATAATATAAAACAAGTAGAGAAAGTAAATATGTAAAGGTATGAAACTTAGATGTGTAACAATGCACATCTCGACTGACATTAATAGATTCTCTTACCCACTCAACCGAGTATCGGTTTGTACTTTGGAGCTGTCCACAGACAAATTCTCCTTTATCGTATTTTTACTTGTATCTGCAGATTCCCTCAATTGCGTATTTACTTAAGTGCACTTTAGCATATTTGTGTTTTCTTAAGCTACAATATGTGTATGATACATATTTCCCAGATGCATGATGATGGTCAGTAAAGGATAAGTAACGAATTTGAAACTCTTATTACTATATGTTGCTGGTGCTTGCGCATTTGGAATGCATTTGGGGTGAGACGATTTGAGCGCTAAACGGAATTTGAAGGCTTAAAATTTTACCTCAAGTAATCGATTTATTTATAAATTTCAAATCTAAAATAATAATCTGGACTTTACTTCCACAGAGCTCCCTCAAATACATTTCGAATTCGGTTTGTAGTGGCGTATACGTAACTTTTACTTAATTCCAAAAACTATTTTTGAACTTATTTGTATTCAAATCTTTCTCCAAAGAACTTAAATTGAAATAAAATTTTAATATTGTTTGCTAACACAGGTAGCCTTGATAACTAGTCGGCGGCTCACTGTCTGCAATACTTTAATAACTATGTTTCGAAATTAAATTTTACAACTCCCATTATTTTTTAAACCAGGCATGTAAATTGTGGTCTAGTATTAACCTCAAATAATATATGTGATATGGAATAGTTACCTGTTTACAATTTGCGAGCTCATTAAATGTTATTTATTAAATAACCAGTGAAATACTGCCAGTGTATCCATGTAAACAAATATTGGTATAGAGCCATATGAAAAATAAGCCATTTTATAATCTAACCAAAAGCCATATTTAGTTGTTCTGCACAACGCAGCGAGTGAACACATTCTCGTAAATATATTGTGAGCGCAGAAACATTTTGAAATATAGAATATTGTCGCGCACAGCCAATAACACAACTAATACAGACGGTTAGGCGTTCGTGCCTAATGAGAAGTGAGCCAATAACTTTTCAAATTTTTCACATTACACACGTTCGACGCGCGAAATGTGCTCACACTCAATGAACACGCGATTAATGAGCTTCATGTAGATATATAAGCAGGTGTGTCCATTGTTATGGTTGGTTGTGAGTTGGCTTTCACCTCCGATTACTTAACTCAGCTAATATTGTTATTGTTTTTGGTACACTATATTACCGATTATACTCGTATATAGTATGTATAAACAGTGGAACTTCTCTAACTCGAATCACCATATTCTACAAAAAAACTTCGAGTTAGAGAGACTTCGAGTTATAGAATTTTCATTAAAACATAAAATTTTTCAAAAAGCTGTAAAATATAGATTTATGCACTGTTTTATTTATATACTTCGCAAAATGTTTATGGACATGCGTTAAAACATGTATTCTGTAATTTTGTTTGTTGCTCTTTGCTATTGTTTGGCTCTTGACGTCTGTATCTCATGCCTTTGTTACACGATTTAGGAAATCTATAAGTATAAAATAATATTTTTGGTTCATCTCCGTAAGATATAGAGGGACTACTTTATAATTGTTCCTTGATAGTCAAATTTTAAATTTTATATTATGCCCTTGGCGAAAAGTTTGATTTTTGGAAGGAAATTTGTATGAAAGTTGCCTTCTATTGCCACTTCAAGAGTTCGAGTTATGGAGAACCTCGAGTTATAGAAATTCGAGTTAGGGAAAGAAATTTGTATGAAATTTGATTTCTAAACGCTATTGCCAATTCAAGTATTGCCACACTTCACATGCAGCGCAAGTCTGCATTTTTAGTTTGTGCTCTGGGTATGTGGTACCAGGTTCCTCTCTTGCTTACAATTACGTGTTGTTGCTAATTGGAAATATTTTATGTTGTAAATTTGAGTTTATTTTATGAGGAATATTTGTAATTCCGGATGCCATGCTAACATGAAATATTTCTGTTAATTCGCAACTATTTTGCTATTTTCGCGTTCATGGAATTCTCGAATCGGCGTTCCATTGGACTTATGCAAAATAACGCCTAAATATTTATACAATTAGGTATATATAAACACATTCGTAGAAATATAGCAGAGCAAATGTTTTCACACGTACATCTATAGCGGGCTTATATTTAATTGGCCCCATAGGCGTCGCATTGTGCCAGTTGATTGCTTACATAGAATTCCCAAAGGCATAGATAAATAATATCTAAAGTTTAACATGTTCGCATGTTCGCCTGTTCGCCTGTTCGCTCTCGACCCGTTCGAAATTCGATTTGCTGCATAAAACGCTATCTAATTAGCTACACATTAATACAGATTTATTCGTACAAAGAGAAACACAGACAGTACATTAGTTAACATTTATTCTGCTTTCGCTTTCAATTTTTCCTTAATTGTCCCTTTCATGCTCTGTCGTTTGAGGAGTAGGCGGAGGACGGCACAATAAATTAACTTAATTTCAGTTAATTAAAAGCAATTTGTGTAGACAATAGCATCACTTAGTTGATTCATGTTGAATAGGAGCTGTAGCAGGAGCCTGTCCTCATAAAACAAAATGAATACACATATGGTACACACATATGTACTCGTATATAGCAGTAGCATTGCTACTGAAAATATACCCAAGATATACGAAGAATTTTTTGTGGTTAGTGATTTGTATAACCTTTTTTATTAGGGTCCTTTTACAATAAAGTCTTGACCACAGAAAATCGGACCGAATTTTTAATTTCTTAATTTAAATATTTCTCTCCGTAATCGGAGAGTTGAATGGATTGCCAAAAAAATCTTATCATTACCAAAGTAATGGGATAATTGTTCAAAAGCTTTAAAACGAAATTGTATTAGCAATTACCTGAAAGATCTTCCTTTGCAAAAATATAGTTTTTGGACTAGATTATCCACAAGATAACACACAAAGTGTTGGATCTCATTTCATAGTTCTCGAGTTCGACATAACAGTATATTTAAGAGAAGACTCACTAATCTACTATAGGATTTCGCCCATTGAAGAGCGTACACCGAAGGCGTTAAATAAACGGAGCGTGAGTTTTAAGTAATTGAAATATGAGGCAAATGCATCCGCTGAGTCCGCGCAAAGGAGGAGGATTGGGTTTTTTTATTGTAGGCACTATGTGAATAAACATAAATTTATGGTTGAAGTCGAGGCGTTGCCACAGTTGCAGCGAATGCCCACATTAAGTGCAGCACCTGCATCTGAATGCGACAAGAACGAGATTTTTCATTTTCGTATTTTTTATCCCGCAATCCGGCAACACCAAATTGTAGGCGCCGGGTAGCGAAGCAAAGAAAGTGTAACAGTTATAACTAGCGGAAATTAACTTTAATGATTTGTAGCGTTCTACAGCTTTTCATGAAGACTACACTCGCACATAAAAATTTCACCGTCAAAACGCCAGTTTTGTGTAATTTCCTGAAATTCGCGGTTGCTGCCGTTTATCGCTACGCTGCGGCTGCGAATTTTTCTGTCTTGCCGTCATTGTATCGGGCAGAAACCTGTGTCGAGAGGCAGTGCACTAACCTACCGAGAGCATTGAAGCGCAAAGTCGTAAATTATGCGAAAGCTAAGTGCTCGCAGGCATTAACTTATTCGCGGTTTCTGCCATTCCCGTTATTTTACTCCAGTTTCTTTACAGCGCAGTTTGATGCAACACCGAAACGTGTATGTCACTCGCTGATGCAATGGAGGTGGCTCCAACTGCCTGAGTGCGGTGGCATGCAAGTGCTTCCTAAATGTGTGAGTGGTGCGTACATTAGATGAATCACTGGCATTTATTTATTTGGCAAAGTATACCACCTTTTTTAAGGAAAAGCATTTCGTATTTATGAAAATTAAAATCATGCTTGAAACATAGTCAAAACTTTAAAGAATCGGTGTAGTAATCAACTCAACATTCCTCTCCGTACATTCCAAGCAAAAGTATACATGTTTGGTAATTAGATAAATGACGTCGATATGTGACAGATAGCCTTGAACTCCAAGATTCTATTGCGTGATTTAATCTCTGAAATTAAAGTAGAATGAACTCATGCAAATACCCAAGCATTTCCAAAATATCCAAGCATGGGAAATGATTCTGTAGTATTATTCATAGTTGTTATCGGATTTGTAGCCAACAACAAATATTAGTTTTTAATTAAATAAAGGAAAGTGTAAATATGTACACACATTTATATTATTATTGTAACCAG
The DNA here is from genome assembly GCA_031772095.1 of Zeugodacus tau. Lineage (NCBI taxonomy): Eukaryota > Metazoa > Arthropoda > Insecta > Diptera > Tephritidae > Zeugodacus > Zeugodacus tau. The sequence continues at coordinate 7,630 of JAMOBL010000070.1, forward strand.
AGGCTTTTCGTTCCGTTGTAATTTTAACAATTGAGAAACTTAACCAAGTGATCGATAGGTCAAGTGATATGGGTTATAACAAATGTATCTGCACTATGTATACTTGTAGGTTGGTTTAAAGTAAACGTTGCTACCAAAGTTGATATTTTGCTAGACATACACACCTTACACATGCTTATGGTACAAATCACTAAAGTCATTGAAATCTACTTGAACAAAGGACTTTATTAGCTTTTGTCGTAGCAACTCAATTAAAAATTACTCATACGCCTCGGTTCACTGCGCGCATTGTGCTGTCTGCATGTATCCTTTAAGGCAGTTCAGTTCATAACAGTAGATAAGAACACCTAAGCCTTAGATACACAACGGAAAATATTCATAGAAGTCGTTGTGTTTATGTTGGCGCTCTGGTGAATATTTACAACATTTATTCATCTATTCAGTGCAAGCGAGTAATTTAAATTGCCTTAATGCCTTGCTGACGGTAATAAATATTTGGATTACGATTTGTTTTGAAGTCAATATGCCATTGCAGATATTATTATGTATTGGTATGGGTATTATACACACCACATTAAATCCACCGAGTTTGTTGTTTTACTATTTATATTAAATTCGGCCGGCAATATGAGAACAAGCGAGTTAATTTTGGTTTTTATCGATTTACTTATTTTGGGAGGGCATATACATATATACATTAAGCAATAAGTTCACCTTTAAAAGTCATTGCACTGACTGCAAATATATACTGTGCAAATTCACCCTATGTTAATAGCAACTCATATGCATACGCGACTGATTGCTTTCCATGTTATCAAATAAATTGAGAATTCTAAAAAGGCGAATGTAATAACATCGTTTAACAGCTGGCAATCAGTCAAGTGTGTACATAATTTTCGTTTTTATGTGTGTAAACAAGTAAGTAAATATGTCTAACGTTGAATAAATCATTTTCGAATGGCAGATATACTCCGCTTACCTCTCTCTCTGCAATAACTGTGCGTCGCAGAACTGTTTATGAACTGTTTAACGTCTCAACGGCTCACACTGGCACCACTTGTACACCCTTATACGCCTTGAATATAGGCACATGTGCGGGTTTGTTAACGAATTTTTCATTTTTCATTTGACGCCGTTGGAATATTTTCACACAAATTCCCCATTGTCAATGGACGCGTCAGCTGTAATGAAAATATGAGTAAATATGTAATGCACGCAAAATATGCCAAGACAAAAACAATAATAATTTTTACAAGTAATCCAGTTCACCTTGTATGAATGTGTGTAGGCGCGGAATGATATTTAAATAATATCAAATAATATTTACGATATTCGCCCACGCCCCACTTTACCACTCTTGTTTTTTGCCCTTAATATTGGATTATCAGTTTAATGTGTCCAGTCGACGATAAAAAGTGATCCGTGCTCTATTTTAATGTTTTTGTGTTTTTTGTGGCTGGTTATTTTAGACACAGAAACAGTGTTCTATTGAGTTTGACATTTACAAGATTAGATAATCAGTAGCCGGCCACATGTTCGCACTCAATTGAGCAAAGCGAGTTGTTCGATAATCCAACGGCTAAGCGATCTTGACAGCTGATAGCAGAGCGCTGCACCGTTATTGTGTAAAAATGCATTCCTGCTGGTTTGCTGAAAATGTCATGTTAACTGCAAATCCAGCTAATAGTGGTCAGTTGAATTTGTGGTATCAGAGAGGAAAATCGAGTGAGAAGTGACTTGCACATAAATGCATTATTGTGAATTGTTAGTAGTTTTTGTTGTTGTAAGTGAAGCGCATATTTTTCGGTGAATATTTCACCATTGGTTTTGTCTATTTACAAAACACATATGCAGTTGGCTTTTTTGGCAGCTACACATATGTTCCACTCAACACTGTGGCTGCTGGTTGTTGTTCCGATGTGTAGGTAGTTAGTTTGCTGTTACCGCATTTTTGTTTCGCACACACACACACGGTCGTAAGCGGCTTATCAAGTTAAAATTCACAATTTCTGTGTGCAAACGGAAATATTGGCAGCGTGTCAATTTTGATTGGGTTTTCGCGTTGTGGTTTTGAGAAAAACATTTGTTTTGTTTCCACAGCTATTGTTTATTGTTGTATTGTTTTTAGGACCACCGCAATGGGACAAGTGGTGTAAAGTGATCGTCTCTGATTCCCCTTCATACGTACATTTAGTATTTGTATTTTCTGTTTATAACGGTTTAATGTGATGGGTATTCGTCAATCAATCTTAAAAATTAGGGAACCAATATTCAACAGCTTAAAAACTTCAGAGTGAAGCTTTTGAAAGGCGTCTAAACTGTGATAGGACGATAAAGAGTTACTAATACTTATATTCAACAATTTGCATATTCAAATATTTTGTTACTTCTAGTGAGAAGCGAAACTCACTACACGCTATAATGGCAATGAGCACCATGGTTGTGCTTGAAGCAAAGACCTGCAGGGTAGTATGTAAGATGGGTTTTTGTCGGGACCACGCCTACAAATTAAGATGAATGGGTGGATGATGTGGGTTAACTAAATTATTAACTGTTATTGTTGTTAACAATTCAACAATTGGTACGGGCAAAGACAATCAATTTCCATAGCAACTGCCTGCAAGCCAATACCGGACCACACTTAAGAGAGTGCTCTTCCTTGTTTGACATAAAGCGGCTTAGCAGATGTCGGATGTTTCTTTGCCATGTTTTTATACTCTCGCAACAAAAGTTGCTAAAGAGAGTATTATAGTTTTGTTCACATAACGGTTGTTTGTAACACCTAAAACTAAAAGTGTTAGATATAGAGTCATATATACCAAAGTGATCAGGGTGACGAGTAGATTTGAAATCCGGATGTCTGTCCGTCTGTCCGTCTGTGCAAGCTGTAACTTGAGTAAAAATTAAGATATCTTGACGAAACTTTGCACAAATATTCCTTGGCACCATAAGAAGGTTAAGTTCGAAAATGGGCGGAATCGGACCACTGCCACGCCCACAAAATGGCAAAAACCAAAAATAAATAAAGTGTCATAACTAAGCCATAAATAAAGTTATAAAAGTAAAGTTTGGAATAAAGGATCGCACTATGAAGGGGCATATTTGGATGTAATTGGGCGCTGCCCCGCCCCCAAATAGATCACATATAGGTTATATTGAAAATTACTAAAAGTGAGTTAACTAACTAACGAAAAACGTCAGAAACACTAAATTTTGCAAAAGAAATAGCAGAAGGGAGCTGTACTCAGATTTTTTTACAAAATGGAAAATGGGCGTGGCATCGCCCACTTATGGGTCAAAAACCATATCTCAGGAACTACTCGACCGATTCGAATGAAATTCGGTATATAATATTTTCTTGACACCCTGATAACACGGAAAAAATGGCGAAATCGGTTCACAACCACGACTACTTTACTTATAACTCAATTTTGAATTCCATTTGATTCCTTCACTTTATAATGTAAACATAAGGAACCAATGAAGATAGCGGAATAAAACTTTACACAAATAGTGCATATCATCTCCGGCTTCACTTGTGAAAAAATTGTCGAAAACGGACCATAACTTCTTTTCAAGGCGCCCCAGATATCAAGAAACGTATTGTTGAACTCAGCGCCTAAGGATAAATTTTAACCGAAAATATGGGTGAATCTCTCAGATAATTTAATGTAATTCAGAGGAAATTGTTTTTTTCCAATAGTGTGTCTCTGTTCCAAAAATTATTAAAATCGAGTCATAACATCTCCATATACCTCATTGTAGGTTTTTCAAAAGTATCTTCCCCTAGCTCCCATATACCTAATTATAGGATTTTCAAAAGTACGGTGAGCTTTATTCCGCAAATATGTATTGGTTAATATGTGAGCTATCTTAACAAAATTAAGTGAGCGTATAGTCTTGGATGTAGTGTACCTTGCTGATGAAAATGAATGAAATCGGTTCAGGAATTACCTCAGCCCTCATATAATATATATGACGATTTTCGGGTTAATTTGTATGTTATCTTAATAAAATTTCTTCAATAAATTGCGAGAGTATAAAATGTTCGGTTGCACCCGAACTTAGCCTTTCCTTACTTGTTTTTATTTTAGATCTTTCCTCTTTTTAAGTACTTTTTCCTCACTTTGGTTTGTATATATGCGCTAATGTGTGGCGGTTTTGCTTGTTATATTTCGTTCGTCTTCCACGCTGTTGGCATTTTTTGTTCGTTTCAACTTCCAGATTTGTCGTCGTGCGGCCCATTCCGATAAGATGAGGAGTCGTTATCGATTGAATGGAAGATCACAATGACTTGTAGGCCAATCTTTCTAATTTATGGCCACTATAAATGACACGCAGGTGATGTTACACACTGGACTAACTGAGAGGTTGAGGGAAATTTTGAACACAATTTGAAAAGGCAGTGATATACACATAAAATGTATAGTTCGTAAGCCACTTCAATACACCACACTTTATATGGAACACAGCAATCCGGCATCCGATTACCGTGTCTTCTTCAAAAATGTGTGGTACATTTACATGAAACTCTGGATTTATCGCAACAAATCAACGACGCCATAAATCCCTACATCTATTTAGCTGCGAAGCTTTTCTGAGAAGTAAAGCAAAGCAGGTACACGGATAAAGTGTGAAGCTATGCTCTCGCTGGTTGTTGTTGCAAGAACACAAAGAACCGAAATAGAAATTTCAAAAGTTAGTAACACAGTTGCCAAACAACGAAAAGGCAGCATTCAAAAACCATTGGAAATCACAAACGTAATGAGATAAGCAGACATTTGCTAAGTGAAAAACAAGCGAATATTGGGGAAAAGTGAATTTGAATAAAAGTTTGGAAAATAAAAAGGATGCATTGAGGCGGCAGTAAAGCGGATTTAAATGACATTAGGTTTCATTTGCGGGGCGCCCGCCCTAAGCCGATTGCCACTGCAAGCAAATTGCCTAATGTCTACTTAGTATACAGAATATAGTGGGTGCGAAGCGAAGAACCATCGAATGTCGAGAATATTTCAAAGTTCAAATGAATGAAAGGCAACAAAAAAAGAATGGCACCCTTTATATGAATTGTTTTGCCGAAATCGGAGGGATAAAAGTAAATTCATGATTCACTCACCAAAAGTGTTCTTGCTACCCGAAAAACCGAATAGGAAATTCGCCATTTTTTTCTGTTGCTTAGATTCATTTCGAAATTGTTAAGTTATTTCTATATTTAAAATTAGGCTAAACAGTGCATATTAATTACTACGGTTCGTGGCTTTATCTTATTTACCCCGTGTTAAATGAAGTGACCGGCCAGAAGAGGGCCAGAAAGACACAATGACCAGTTTTAGTCCATTGTGATACCAGATGGAGTGCCGACATATAGTTTCCAAAGTTTCCAAATTTGTACCCACGATCTTTTATACACAGTCTTATAGAATATATAATATACATATATGTATGAGTATGTTTCTGTAACCATGTAAACTGATTCCACAAAAGCCCTCTTACTTGTTTTTGCCAAGTATGTGGGTGCGTTTGTCTCAGATTCACTTGTTGTACTGTCTATGTGTCCACCCTCAATAGACAAACAGAGATATGCGGTATCACGGGTTCACAGCAGTGATTTTGGTTTTTCGTACCTTTATCGTATCTTTCCGGGTTATTCTTACCGGTACTTGTCCCTTTGTGCTTTCACAATTTAGCCACTTAAGTGACTGTCGTTTATTTTTATTGGCCGCCTAAATGACAATGGAAAACTGTTCAAGCGAAAGTAAATGTTGGAATGCTGAGTTTTTATACTTGCTCGTTTGAGTTTCGAATATAATTTGCAGTGATATCAAATAGTTACGAACTACTTCACAACTAGTATGTATAAAAAGCGGAAAGGCGGGTCTCTGGTGTCTCTTCCCATATTGCAACTGATTTTTTTTTTGATTGATATTATATTTATCTGATTTTGATGGAAACATACGTCTATATCAAATTGTCATAAAAATTGGCTAAAATAGTTTTTTTTCCATATGCTCTTATTCTATTCGATTTTTTTCAATTTTTTTTTCTAGCTGATTCGTTGTACTTATCGATTTTCATTTTCAATTTGTTTCCGGCATATATCTTCCGAATGTAAAGTTCAGATGTAGCAGTAGATAGGCGCAGGACTGGGTTATTAGTTTTATTTAAGTTTCAAGAACTTCTCTTCTTACGGCTAAACCAGCGCAAATGGGACGCAAATTGTGCAGAAGAAAGCAGTTCGTTCATAAAAGAAAAGGCTTAAGTTTTTATTAACGCATTGACAGTATATTGCATATAAGCAAATATAATACTTGTTTTTTTTTTTTTATTTTGCTTTTTGTTATCCGTTTTGTTTTATTTACCACCCACGCTTTGTGCAAAAGTTTTCGTCATTTTTGCGCACGAATGCCTTAAATGCACCGCTCTGCCTCGCAAATTTACACAATGGAGCTGGCAAAGAACTACGTTACCAGGTTGCGAAGCTGAAAGTAGGAAAAATCCACGAAGAGATAGAGACCGCTAAAAGTTGCGGTAAATTAATCGACGGAAACAACTTTCGCAGCAAAAAATGCTCAAAAAGAAAAGCAAAAGCAAAGTGTTGTAAAATAAATACAACTCTGTCGTAGCCACCAGCATCGACAGCTTGGCGTGTGGCAGTTGCGAGTCTTCGGCGGTTACGCCACACAACCCAATAAAACGTCGGTTAGTAGCGAGCAAAGCGAAGGGCCGCAGCCATCGCAAAAACAATGGCCGCACTGGTGCGCGCAAATCAACAATGCGTTCAATTTAGTTCATTTGGCCGAAAGTTTGGCGCTCCATGCCAAGTTGCGCACAGCCAGTAGCCAAACTCTTTTAGCAGCAATATATGGCTTATAGTAGTTAGTGCAGTGCGTTTTCAAATGTTTCCAGCGAAATAGGTTACAACAAAAAGAATAAAAGTTATAACTCTTAAATTTCAGTGAAAAGTTTTTACTGAGGTGACGAGTAGAGTTAAAAAATCCGAATGTCTATTTAATATTATATATTCTTGACTAATGGAATAAAAATTTGTACAAATATACTGAATTGGCGATGTGGCATCGCTCATTTAAAAATTGTCGAATTTTTGGAATATAACTTATCAAAGCCCCAGATACCGAACATGAGGGCTCCAGTGTTAATGGCTAATTTTTATTGAAAATGAAATAAATAAATCTCTCAGATATTTTATAGAAATTCATCTAATAATGTGGCTCTGTGGTGTGGAAAATCGCGGCATTTATTTCTCTAGCTTTCATATAAGTAATACCAGGATTTTTAAACATCCGGTGGGCTTTATACGAGTATATCGGTTAGTATTTGAAATATCTGAGCAAAATTCAGTGAATGTGTAGTATATAATGTAGGCTTGTACCAAATTCGGAAACAGTTCAGGAATTATCCTCATTTACTTAATACATATATTGATTTTATTTATTCTAGTGAACTTTATCCCTAATACACATATTAATCACACACATTTGCATTTAAGCATAGAAGCTCGCAATCGGCCTTTCTGCTGCTGGGCCACAAGCATTTAAAGCTTTTAAGCAACTTCTTACCACACACTTCTTAAACCCACTACAGACACACAACTTTCATTTTCATTGGTCATGCGGCTGCCAAAATTACTAATTGCAATTTCACTTCACATGAATATCCAACACAGAAGAATCAGGAAAAATAAAGTACATTTTTCGAATCCAGCAGATATGGTCAGCCCATGCAAGTTTTTGAGTGGCCATTTTGGTAATTTGAATATTTAATGCAGTTTTATTGGATTCTTGAGTCAGCTCTCAAACACTGTAGTATCATTGAAGTAGAGTAGGGTTGGTTCGCCAAGGCAAATGTGACAGTTGAAAGTGACTGCCATATATAATGGATACTGATTTGCGTTTGTGACAAACATTTGATCTAATTAAGCGAATTAGCTCTATTCATCTAATCATTGCATGGAGGAACAGGAAAGCTTATTATTAAGACCTCGGCCTAAGAGTTTATGTCCTGGTATTGTACTTCACTCTTGTAGGGATGCAGCAGTGCAGTCTGTCTTTGGTGTCACAAATTTGTACTCCTCTTTGTACTCCGCAAAAGCCTTTTGTAAATGAAAATTTACGCTCTTGCCTGTTGTTGTTGCCTGCTTATCAGTACAAGGATGTGTAAATTGTAGCGGAATTGAACTGTGGATGTGTGTGACGAGGCCGATTTGAGGTGTAGCACCAGTGCACATTTGTCGTAATTAATTCAAGGATTTGTTGTTACGTATGTTTACATGACATTTAACGCTGAATTCTGTTAAAGGAAGACCTGAGAAAAGGTCTAAAGGGCAGGACTCTCCAATAAATACTTAATTTATGTTTTTCCCGATGCTCCTACTGTGTATATCTGTTTCAGACTCTATTTTGCCTTGACATGATTTTCGCCATTTGATATACTACTTATTGCTAAGTTAAATGTAGTTGGCTAATTTCAGCTCTTGATAAACCTAGAGCAGTTATTCAATAATATGGACAGCAAACTTCGGAAATTACCACAATTATAAGATACTCAGTTTATTATGTGATATAAATTTCGAAAGTTTAATTAGTTGAATGTTATATATCTCTTCCACTATCTCTTTCTCTCTGTCGATACACCTCACCTACATGCTGCATTAACTTTACCAAAGACTACTCAAGTGAGATGGCCAATTAAGCGTAAGGAAAAATTAATTAACGCAACTAAAGCGAAGTATGAGGGTGAATTGTGCCAACTGATGTACCACATTCGCAACTTTAAACTAACTGTAGTAGCAATAATATAATTTTATAGCTGCTGGCGTTACCTCGCATTTGCGGTTATTTTTACAGCTTCACTTCTGATAACTTAGCGTGGCACTCCAGTGAATTCGAAAGTTTTAGACGATTCGCTGTAATTGCATTTCACTGCTGAACGTAACGGAAGAACAACAAAGTCAAATACAAACCCATTTGGCAATACTCTTAATATAAAGTATAACAAAGTTCTGCAGCTGTGCGAGGCAGCGAATGTGCATTTACTGCAATCAAAAGTGAAAACGAAATGGCGAAAAAGAAGTAATGGCAAGTGAAAGCAGCACTTTGGAAAAAACACGAATGCAGGATTTACCTGGAGTTTACATTTTACATTATCGTATTTTTCCGCTCACTTCATCCGATTGCTCAACGTTAAGAAAAGAAAAAATCCGCGCCATTGCACTGTTATATTTAGTTACCTTAAGTGCCACCAAGTAAATTTCATGTCTTAAAGGCACTTGCGTTTGAGAGCACATATTGTCGCGATCAATTCTCTATTAGATTCCAGGGAAAACATTGATTTCGATTTACAAATGACTTAGTCCAGAGATAGACAGAATTGTCAAAAAAAATCACAATGCTTTGAATCACAGGCACCACTTTAATTAACAATAACAAATAAGCGGAGTAGAGTAAATTAAGGAGCGGTTTATTGCAACATTTTGCTAAATTGTTTAAACAATAACCAATTGTTTCAACGAACATTGTGCTGCTGCAATAAAAGTCACATGCATTCGGATAATTGAATTATGTACTGCAACCGCAAACACACGCACCAGCACACATATTATATGTGCGGAAAGCACTCTCCAACAACAACAAGTTACAATAACTTTTCCAATGCAAGCTGCGATGGAGGCGAGTGTGGGTTGTGCAGAACACTGGTCCCACTGATTCATTGGAGGTTTTTCGCAGACACTTTACCACATAATTTTGCTGTCTTTCTTATAATTTGCTCGTGTTCTTATTACCATATTCCTCTTTTTTTGTACTTTTTTGTACTTTTTTTGTATTGCCTTATCTACACTATTCAGGAGTTTTATATGGCAATTGTCCTTGATAAATTTGTGAATTATGGCATCCAACGGCATTTCGATATGCATTTCGGTGTATTTGGCAAGGCAAAATAAAGTTTATTACATATATACATATACACCTAGATTCTGGGAAATGGCGAGGCAACGATGAGGGTAGTAAGAATGATTTAGTTTTTCCGCAATTGATTCATTCCATTATTTGCTCGAGAAGTGCGGCAACAGATTGTGTGAATTCGCATACGTTTTTCCTTCCTTGAAAGTTTATAAAGTTAGAAACTCAGCAAAACGCGGATTCTCTTATTATTCTTCGAGGCAAAGTGGACATGCATTACCAAAAATTTAAAATTTAAAGAAGTTGAAAGGTTGAGAGAGGAGGATGTAAAAATTAACACATATGGATGAACAAGACCAAGAAACTGTGTATGAAAATATTTCGGAGGAAAAATGCTTATATGGAGGGAAGGAAATATTCGAATTCCAATTAAAATGAACTTATAATATTGTGATCCTCTCCTCTAACTTGTAAAAAGCAATTTCTCAAACCCAAAGGGATAATAAATGTAAGGAATTCTTTGTACAATATTCACTGAACATATGTTTCGCGCTTATGTATTTCCGAATTGTTAAAATCCTTGATTCGAAACACTCATGTTTCGCCAGCATCTGTCCAGTTTCTTGTTTAATTTGTTTACAACTTCTCAGCGGAAGAACTTTTGTTAGGAAATTTATGTACAAATTCCACATCAAACTCGTAAATTACGCAACAACAACAAATAAATCAAGCCTCAAAGCAGCCAGCACTTTGTGCAAAAGCAAGCAGATTACTCTCAGCAGTTCTTCGGAAATTGCGTATACGCAATGGCATCCCAGAGGTAGATGCACATAATGCTATAACTATACGGACATTGACTTTTTCGATAGACACACGCACCCATATTCTGCTAGACTTGCCGTTACACACACATTTAAGCCTTCGTGTGTCTGGAATGTAAGAGTTGTAAATATATTGTTGAGAAACCTTAGCGACAGACAGCAGATTGGGGTTACGAATTATACTCAGCGCTAAGCCGTAATGGCTTTAAAATGTTGCTGTTTGTAACTGCGGTGCGGAGCAACAAAATCCCTTGTTTTTACAATTTAATTTCAAGGTCACATACACACACATCAACAAGTTATGTACTTCAGTACATTATTCCCCTAGAACGTTGAATGTTCGGCTAAGGCATATTGTCGGGGTCACCTCATTTGAGCAAATAGCATATGCTCACCACGACACTTACTCAGGCTCCTCCATTGCAAACAACAGAGTGTGTAATCCCGGCATTAATTGTACGATTTTATGTTAATTAAAAGCTATTCGCTGAAAGAGCGTGGCAAAAGCGCCGGGTGAAAAACGGGTTGAAATAAGTTTGAAATAGCTTTTACGGCGAAGTCGACGTAGCCTCCTGAGCCCAGCGCGTATTGAACATTTGAAATTCTATGTGCTTATTTGTTAATACCGAGTTGAAATATGCAAAAGTTGTGAACAATTCACAAAATGTCTAAAGTACACACGCTAACTCTGGAGAGAGATACATACTGTTGCTATTGTTGTCTTCGAGTTGAAGATTAACTCAAATTCTGCTAATGGCTAATACGAATAATGTAAATGGGATTGCCGAACATTGAAATGAATTATTTCAGCACTTGTTTAGCCGTTTTACGTTTTTATGCTGGATTTCCTTATTTAAAAATGCCTAAATCTAAAACGGTTCGTTATTTTAAAATAAGGCTTGTTTTTAAAGTTCCACGAATAGTTAGTACGGATAAGTCTTTAAGTGAGCAAACGAAGAGGTTTATTTTGATAAAGAAAAGGAGAATGGCACAAGCAGCAAACCAAAGATGACAGGACAAATGTTTCAAATTTCACTTCTACTTTACTATTTTTTTATTTTTATTTTTTAAAAAATATTTGAATCCTCGTATCAACCTTCTTTATGTCCAGATACTGTATAAATATCAATTAGCTTTTTTCAAAGCTGATATAGTGTCCTTATCACCGCAGTAGCAACAAAAAGTAAGTAAAACATGTGATAAAAAGAAGCAAATAGGCGTTTCTGTTGAATAGTGTAGTGTTGCAACGCATTTTTTTTGTTGAATAAAGTGTCTCACTTTTCCGGTTTTCTGAATAACAACAAGACAATCGCAAAGTAAGAAGCAGCTGCAGCTGAAACAATTTTAAAGTGTCTGCAATCAAAATAAACATGAAGAAGGTTTAAAGATATATAATAATGGTGCATGTGTATTGCCAAGGAGTTTATACAGTACAAAGCCTGTTGCAAAAGAAGAAAAAATAAAAAATCGTCATAAGCGTTTAAGCTGTCCCTGTGCATCGAGTAGTGGACTAAGTTCGAGATGCTGAGCCAAACAGGCAGGGTGACAGATAAAATATATAGCTAAACCGGCATGGGCCGAATGAACAGGCTGGGCGACAAATTGAATTGAAATTGCAGAGATGATTGATAGAGATGAAGGGTAAATGAAGACCATGCAATAAGTATTGTTGGTCCTATAACATTTGAAAACAGAGTATAAGTGCTCAATTAAGTTTCGGAAAGTGAAAAGGTCAAAGGAAAGTGCTGTCACCAATGACTTATATCAATATAAAAATTTGAAATCATCGAGATCATTATATGCGGCTTCATTTACAATATGGCTGTAGAAAGCACGGACCCACGTAGATCATATTGCGTATAAACTTGTATTACTTACCTCATTTAAGAAACTTTCATTGCAATTATACCACGTTATGTGCAAAGGAATCATTCAAAGACAAATATTTAATTTTCAATAAAATTGTTGTCGCGACAAATTAATCAATTTATAAAATCTCAGCGCATTGATATAATTATAAAAATTAATGCAACAAAACTCGTTCGCTGGATGCAGTTCTGCACGGAATTGCAAATTACTTCAGAGTACGAGCCATTTAACTTTTAATTAATAAAATTTGAGCAATATTCTGTACGAGTCGTGTGTCGTGTATGTTGGCCAACAACCGTACATAATTACATATATTCATGCAAGTCTATTTGTATATGTATATCATTTAATATTAGCCTGTGGCATTTTCTCGATAGTATGTTTCAAAAAATCATAAAATATTATTTCATTATAAAATCGTATCTGCACCGAAGATCGAAGATAAATAGGAACAAGAATACATCGAAGAATAAGTTTTTGGTATTTTGTTTTTGGTCTGTTCGGCTGGGAGTCGTACTTCTTTCCCACAAGCTTGTTAAATTACTTGACAAACAAAGATTGGAGAGCAATACATATAAGTAAATATGACCTTGCAGTTGTTAATAGTTTCATAGACCCAACCTCTGCACTCGAAGCACGACAGTTCTTCTGTAAATAACCTATACTTGCTTAAAATTATCTGGTAATTGGTTAATTAATTTTGGTTTTGGAAAAATCGGAGGAATCCACTTTAAAAATGAACACTCTTGTATATAACACAAGGTTGGTGTGCTGTACAAGTGCTTATTAATCAAATAAGTTTCCGTTGACACCCGCATGAATGATGAATGTGGCAGGAATATATTGAACTTGCCAGTGTAATTACACGCATGTAATGCATAAACAATTACATTATAATTTAATGTCGGCTTTAAAAAGAGACAAATTAATTAAATGAGCAGACTGAAGGACTGCGGTAACCACATACGGCCACATACAACAACAATGCAAGAAGTGGACAATTCAATAAAATCATAAATACCCTCACACACACATATGTATATATGTATTTGCAGATAATTATGCAATGCCATTGCAGCCGGCGCATTTAGCATAATATTTCACCCCGAATATCGGAGCATATTGCATTAACGTATAAAGCAGCGTTCTATGTAACGCATTAGTGTCGAGAAACTTCCCGCAGCTAATTGCCTAATGATAGCAAATACTTGCACAATATATTCACAAAGCGATTATTGAATAATTAGGTCTTACATCACCATTTGACGATGCAATTAATAGATGCCTCAACATCTGTCCAGGTTCGTAGTCACACCAACACACCATCAATTTATCATCAGTTATCAATTTAATTGAGGCATAATTGCATAATTTAGCTTTGCTTTTGATTTCCTTCCATTCGTCCGAAAATTATTGCGTCCCAATCGTTCAATGCGGGGATCTTTTGTTTGATTTGATCGCGAACATCAGCGCAAATGCAGAGATTGTTTGTTGTCACAGCCGCTGATGTTGTTATTGCAGTTGCTGCTGTGTAACAGTCACTGAGGTTGAAATGTTGTTCGTTCTGCGCCGTCGGAGGGTTGTTGTTTTCTTTTGTGCGGTCGTGAGCTTAACGCCAGCGCTTGATGTCGACGACAGCAAATATCCATTTACACATGCATATACTCGCTGTGTGCATGAAGGAGGGTGTGGGGTGCGATTAACTCGTAATAAAATGTACAAACTAATACAGTGACGGGCCGCAAATATTAGCTTTAGCTTTTCGAAATTATTGTTGTCATTGTTTTGTGAAAGCTTAACATAAATTTGTTTGCAGATGATTTAGCGCAATGAATTGTCATTTTGGTTGCGAGAAAGGCGATCGCGCAGCTGTGCGCTTAAGGGATTTCGCTGATGAATTTGTTGTGAAAATGTTAGGGAAACAACGATGGTTCAAGGCTTGTCATGCAATAATTCTTTCATTTCGGATAATGAAATATAATTCATTAATACTTTTTGCACACACCAACCGTTATGAAATAGGTGAGAGCAGGACATTTAGTTGTTATTCTGTTCATATTTATTGACGCTGTAATTTGGATACTATTTATGGATGTGAAAAATACAAAAAATATGTTGTGTATTGTGTACAGACATCTTTATGACCGAAATC
>JAMOBL010000007.1:0-37501 GCA_031772095.1 Zeugodacus tau
CCTGCACAGGACTTTAAAAGATCTTGATTGTCAATGAACGTTTTTGGTGGAGCAAGGATTCTGTTAGCAGGTGATTTACGCCAGACTCTTCCAATTATTCCTGGATCAACTGTTACTGACGGGCTAATCGCATGCCTAGAATCATTTAATTTGTGGCGACACATAAAGAATCGCCAATTAACAACAAACATATGAGTGTTTTGCAACAATATCAAATTGCGATTGTAGAAGCAGTCGGCAGTTGACACCTCGATGGATTAATAGCATTTCCAACAGATTTCTGTCACTTCATTGACTCAAAAGAGAAGTTTTCCTGACATGAAACCTCAATATGATAACCATAAATGACTGATTGAATGACCTATATTGGTGGTAAAAAAAAAATATCGATGGTATTAATGCGACAATTTAGAATTTCGGTCCAGGAGAGTTGACACAGCTACAAACCAGGATGACGTAGTCAATTATCCAAAAATAATTAAAATTGACTGTACTATCACCACTCACTTTGCAATTAAAAGTAGTGTGAGTTGTCATCATTAAGAATTAAGAATTGGCAACGGCGAATACCGCAGACGATAGAACGATGAGCTGTATGTGTTATTCGACGACATAGACATAGTCCAGCGAATAAAAAAACAGCGGCTACGCTGGCTAGGACATTTTGTTCGAATGGATGAAGGTGCTCCAGCTCTGAAAGTATTCGATGCAGTACCCGCTGGTGGAAGCAGAGGAAGAGGGAGACCTCCACTTCGATGGAAGGACCAGGTGGAGAGGGACCTGGCTTCGCTTGGGATAACCAATTGGCGCGTGGCGCGCTGTTTTGGACTCGGCAATAACCGCGTAAGCGGTGTCTACGCCAGTCAAGAAGAAGAAGAGTTGTCATCATGCTGCGTAACATAAATCGACCTCGAGTAATCAATATCGTCGCCGAAGCCAAGGTTGGACCAACTTAATTTAATGTATACCTTAGCCACAACAACGTGTGGCCGGGTCTGCTAGTTTTCATATAAATACTAAATAATTTTCATATAGATACTAAATAATTTTCATATAGATACTAAGTTTATGAATTCATACAAGTAAAAAATTTTCATATAAATACTAAATAATTTTCATATAGATACTAAGTTTATGAATTCATACAAATAAAAAATTTTCATATAAATACTAATTGTATGAATTCATGCAAGTAAATAATTTTCATATAAATACTAAATAATTTTCATATAGATACTAAATAATTTTCATATAATTACTAAGTTTATGAATTCATACAAGTAAAAAATTTTCATATAAATACTAAATAATTTTCATATAGATACTAAGATTATGAATTCATACAAGTAAATAATTTTCATATAAATGCTAAATAATTTTCATATAGATACTAAGATTATGAATTCATACAAGTAAATAATTTTCATATAAATACTAATTGTATGAATTCATGCAAGTAAATAATTTTCATATAAATACTAAATAATTTTCATATAAATACTAAATAATTTTCATATAGATACTAAGTTAATGAATTCATACAAGTAAACAATTTTCATATAAATGCTAAATAATTTTCATATAGATACTAAGATTATGAATTCATACAAGTAAATAATTTTCATATAAGTACTAATTAATTTTCATATAAATACTAATTGTATGAATTCATACAAGTAATTAATTTTCATATAAATACTAATTAATTTTCATATAGATACTAAGTTTATGAATTCATACAAGTAATTAATTTTCATATAGATACTAATTTTCATATAAGTACTAAGTGTATGAATTCATACAACTAAATAATTTTCATATAAGTACAAAAAATTTAAAAAAAAAAATAAATGTTAAGCTATTTTTGATGTTGTAATATTTCTTATAAGCATAATGCTCGTAGAAAATGATATAAATTACTTGTGTATATATGAATTTAAAACTTTTATATGGTTAAAAAGATTTTCTCCATACGATTTCGGGTTGGTGGGGTGTACGTGGCAGAAAACATATATGTTGTATGAAACTATGACTTTAGTACTTGTATGAAAATTTTAATACTTGTATGAAATTGCATACTTAGTACTTGTATGAAAATTATTTTCATATAAATATAAAAGTGTTTAAGTGTAATATATAAATGAGAGCAAAAAAATTTATTCCTGGTGTGCTACTGTGGGTTTAAATAGAAATAATTTTGTTAATAATGAAATGTTATTAATCGAGATTATTCTTCTATACCTAACATAATGTAGTCGTTTTTTTTTAATTTAACTTTTTTTGGGGTTTGTTCTTCTATTCACATAAAATATATGTGGGTAAAGAATAAAATTCAATAAAGTTAAATATTTATATTATTACGCTCGAATACTTTCATATCATATATGAAATAAAATGAAAAATAATTGAATTGAAATTATTAATTTCAAATCAAAAGAAAAACGTATATACTCTTAAAAAAAGATATATACACTATATGCATTGAAATAAAGTAAAATGTATAAAAAATGATATTATTTGAAAGTTTAACAAATACAAGAAGAAACATCGTCCTTACATTAATAATTATATTATATATGTATAGAGGACGAAAATTCTTTCTCACGATAAGATACAATCTTCCAAAGTCCGAAAATAGAGCGCAATAAATAATACAATAATATGAAATTTAAATGAAATTAAATGAATTTTTTAATCCGTCAAGTAGAAGAAATTTCATAATTATTTATTAGTCGCTATTTCGTTCTTCTTTGCATTTTGTATATGTCGTGTACTTAATTTTCAAATATTGAAAATATCATTATAAAAATTTATATAGTATAAAAAATATTATATAAATGAATAAAAAATATTATTCTGGTTGATCCTGCCAGTAGTTATATGCTTGTCTCAAAGATTAAGCCATGCATGTCTAAGTACAAACAAATTAAAAGTGAAACCGCAAAAGGCTCATTATATCAGTTATGGTTCCATAGATCGTTAACAGTTACTTGGATAACTGTGGTAATTCTAGAGCTAATACATGCAAAATAAACACGGACCTTTTGGAACGTGTGCTTGGTTGAGGCTAAAACCAAGCGATCGTAAGATCGTTATATTGGTTGAACTCTAGATAACTTGCAGATCGTATGGTCTCGTACCGACGACAGATCTTTCAAATGTCTGCCCTATCAACTTTTGATGGTAGTATCTAGGACTACCATGGTTGCAACGGGTAACGGGGAATCAGGGTTCGATTCCGGAGAGGGAGCCTGAGAAACGGCTACCACATCTAAGGAAGGCAGCAGGCGCGTAAATTACCCACTCCCAGTTCGGGGAGGTAGTGACGAAAAATAACAATACAGGACTCATATCCGAGGCCCTGTAATTGGAATGAGTACACTTTAAATCCTTTAACAAGGACCTATTGGAGGGCAAGTCTGGTGCCAGCAGCCGCGGTAATTCCAGCTCCAATAGCGTATATTAAAGTTGTTGCGGTTAAAACGTTCGTAGTTGAATTTGTGCTTCATACGGGTAGTACAGCTATAATTGTGGTATGTACATTACCTTATGTATGCAAGCGTATTACCGGTGGAGTTCTTATATGTAATTAATACAATGTATTTTTTATATATTCCTCCTATTTAAACCTGCTTCAGTGCTCTTCATCGAGTGTTGTTGTGGGCCGGTACAATTACTTTGAACAAATTAGAGTGCTTAAAGCAGGCTCCAAATGCCTGAATATTTTGTGCATGGAATAATGAAATAAGACCTCTGTTCTACTTTCATTGGTTTTTAGATCAAGAGGTAATGATTAATAGAAGCAGTTTGGGGGCATTAGTATTACGACGCGAGAGGTGAAATTCTTGGACCGTCGTAAGACTAACTTAAGCGAAAGCATTTGCCAAAGATGTTTTCATTAATCAAGAACGAAAGTTAGAGGTTCGAAGGCGATCAGATACCGCCCTAGTTCTAACCATAAACGATGCCAGCTAGCAATTGGGTGTAGCTACTACTATGGCTCTCTCAGTCGCTTCCCGGGAAACCAAAGCTTTTGGGCTCCGGTGGAAGTATGGTTGCAAAGCTGAAACTTAAAGGAATTGACGGAAGGGCACCACCAGGAGTGGAGCCTGCGGCTTAATTTGACTCAACACGGGAAAACTTACCAGGTCCGAACATAAGCGTGTAAGACAGATTGATAGCTCTTTCTCGAATCTATGGGTGGTGGTGCATGGCCGTTCTTAGTTCGTGGAGTGATTTGTCTGGTTAATTCCGATAACGAACGAGACTCAAATATATTAAATAGATGCTTTCAGGATTATGGTGTTGAAGCTTATATAGCCTTCATTCATGAGTTCATCTTGAATGTGCAAGTGTTTGAATGTGTTTATATAAGTGGAGCCGTACCTGTTGGTTTGTCCCATTATAAGGACACTAGCTTCTTAAATGGACAAATTGCGTCTAGCAGTAACGAGATTGAGCAATAACAGGTCTGTGATGCCCTTAGATGTCCTGGGCTGCACGCGCGCTACAATGAAAGTATCAACGTGTATTTCCTAGACCGAGAGGTCCGGGTAAACCGCTGAACCACTTTCATGCTTGGGATTGTGAACTGAAACTGTTCACATGAACTTGGAATTCCCAGTAAGTGTGAGTCATTAACTCGCATTGATTACGTCCCTGCCCTTTGTACACACCGCCCGTCGCTACTACCGATTGAATTATTTAGTGAGGTCTCCGGACGTGATCACTGTGACGCCTTGTGTTTCACGGTTGTTTCGCAAAAGTTGACCGAACTTGATTATTTAGAGGAATTAATAGTCGTTACAAGGTTTCCGTAGGTGAACATGCGGAAGGATCATTGTGTGTTCCTATCCGTAAAGTATTATAAAAAAAACAAACAAACAAACAAAAAAAAGAATAAAAAAGAAAAATTATTTTCTTTTTTTTTCTTTACGTCATTTATTTGAATGTTTTTCTTTTTCTCTTTTTTACTCCTTGTATTGTAGTATAATGAAAATTAATATCGCATACATTGTGTATTTGAACGCAATGGAAACCTACAAACATATATATAAGTTGTACTTATTATTTATAAAAATAATATAAATGATAAGTTAATTTGTTCATCATTAACGTGTAATTCCATAGAAATTTATAGAAATTAAATAAAATGTAATAAAAAAGGAATTACTGTTTTTGTTGGACTAAGACATGCGCAACTTGTAAATGTTTGGGTTGCAAATTTCAATTTATTGAAAGATGTTTTAAAATGTTATATTAATATATATACGAAAACGAAAGGTTATTCTTTCAATAAATTAAAAACTCTTGACGTTAAATTAAAATAAACAAAAAATTATCACTCTAAACGGTGGATCACTCGGCTCATGGGTCGATGAAGAACACTTGTAGCAATGCGTCATCATGTGAACTTTAGGACATCGAAACCTTCAAGACGCATATTGCAGTCCATGCTGTTATGTACTTTAATTAATTTTAAAGTGCTGCTTGGAATACATATGGACCCAATTGTATGGTTGCAATACTATGCTAAATTAGTTGCTTATTCTTTTAGTCAATTAAAATAATTTAAGCACATGGTATATTACTGGATTGTATTTTTCAATCCATAATATTAATAACATAAAAAGAAATATAGAAAATATATTCTTGAACACCTCATATTTGAACGAAATTTTATAATAAACTAGAATCTTAGTATTCCCAAAAACAATAAAATTTCAATATTATTTCAAATAATATATGCATTTAAGAGGAACGTCTAGCATAAAATAATATTATTTATTCTAGGATTATTAAATGTATAAAAAAACAAGAAAATAATATTGTTGTTATAATGAATGAATGAAGTAAGTAGTACGGGATGAAAAGATTGAATATTTATTGATAAGAAAATTATTGGTATTAAGAAATAATTATGTATGTTTCTTTAAAATAACAAAAAAGCTAAAATATAAAATAAATATAAATATTTTTATACAACCTCAGCACTCATATAGGACTACCCCTGAATTTAAGCATATTAATGAGGGAGGAAAAGAAACTAACAAGGATTTTCTTAGTAGCGGCGAGCGAAAAGAAAATAGTTCAGCACTAAGTCACTTTGTCTATATGGCAAATGTGAGATGCAGTGTATGGAATATCTTAATATCTAGTATGAGAAATTAACGATTTAAGTCCTTCTTAAATGAGGCCATTTACCCATAAATTGCCAGGCCCGTATAACGTTAGCGATTACTAGAAAGATATTTCCAAAGAGTCGTGTTGCTTGATAGTGCAGCACTAAATTGGGTGGTAAACTCCATCTAAAACTAAATATAACCATGAGACCGATAATGCAAGCAAGTACCGTGAGGGAAAGTTGAAAAGAACTCAAATAGAGAGTTAAATAGTACGTGAAACTGTTTAGAGGTTAAGCCCGATGAACCTGAATATCCATTATGAAAAATTCATCATTATAACTGTGATATTTAACTGTGATCTTCTAGTGTGGACAGATTACAAGTTTTCATATATACCCTCTTATATTATTATAATATTATAGTAATAGTGTGCATTTTTTTCATATAAGGACATTGTAATCTATTAACATAATAAAATATTTATCAAAAGATCCATTGGTGTTAAGTTTATTCAAATTAATTTATACAGCTTATTAACATAGAATAAATACTGATTATTTGATAATGTGTTGATAGATTTTACATATATAATGCTTAAATTCTTTTGAATTTTACAATAATATTATTATCATTGATTTTAATATTAATTGTATGCATTTATATGATTAAAAATGCTAAAGATTCAGGATACCTTCAGGACCCGTCTTAGAAACACGGACCAAGGAGTCTAACATATGTACAGATCATTGGGTTATATTAAACCTAATAGTAGAAATTAACTTAACTTTTATATAATGGGATTAATTTTTAGTGAAATATTTTACTATTAATTCAATCCCGGGGCGTTCCATATAGTTATGTATAATGATAATTTATTATTATTTATACCTCACCTAACTGGAGCAATACCTTGAACATATATGCTGTGACCCGAAAGATGGTGAACTATGCCAGATCAGGTTGAAGTCAGGGGAAACCCTGATGGAAGACCGAAGAGAACGAGTTCTGACGTGCAAATCGGTGTCAGGGTGGAGTATAGGAGCGAAAGACCAATCCGAATATCTAGTAGCTGGTTCCCTCCGAAGTTTCCCTCAGGATAGCTGGTGCAGTTAAATGTGTATGTAAAATAATCTTATCTGGTAAAGCGAATGATTAGAGGCCTTAGGGTCGAAACGACCTTAACCTATTCTCAAACTTTAAATGGGTAAGAACCTCCACCTTTCTTGATATGAAGGTTGAGGTTATGATATAATGTGCCCAGTGGGCCACTTTTATTAGCAGAACTGGCGCTGTGGGATAGAACCAAACGTAATGTTACGGTGCCCAAATTAACAACTCATGCAGATACCATGAAAGGCGTTGGTTGGCTTAAAACAGCAGGACGGTGGACATGCAGAGTATGCAATCCGCTAAGGAGTGTGTAACAACTCCTACACCGAAGCAACTAGCCCTTAAAATGGATGGCGCTGAAGTTGTATACCTATACATTACCGCTAAATTTTATGATTTATAATACAATTTCGGTTGGATTATAAATTTGAAAACTTTAGTGAGTAGGAGAAGTACAATGGTGTGCTTAGAAGTGTTTGGCGTAAGCCTGCATAGACACGCCATTGGTACAGATGTAATTGGTAGTAGCAAATAATCAAGATAGGACCTTGGAGGACTGAAGTGGAGAAAGGGTTTCGTGTGAACAAGTGGTTGATCACGAGTTAGTCGGTCCTAAGTTCAAGACGAAAGCCGAAAATTTTCAAGTTTTAATGAATTGTTGAGAATAATATATTACATATGTTTTCCTTCATAGTAATTAAACACTTGAATAATTTTGAACGAAAGGGAATACGGTTCCAATTCCGTAACCTGTTGGGTATCCGTTTGTTATTAAAAATGGGCCTTGTGCTTGTTGGATTATAAATTGAAACTGGTAGTAGGAGGGTACAATGGTGTGCTTAGAAGTGTTTGGCGTAAAGCCTGCATAGACCGCCATTGGGTATGAACCATTATTAAAATAAGGCCTTGTGCTCATCTAACCAACAGGAACGACCATAAAGAAGCCGTCGAGAGGTATCGGATGAGTTTTCTTTTCTGTTTTATAGTCGTACTACCATGGAAGTCTTTCCGAAGAGAGATATGGTAGATGGACTAGAAGAGCATGACATTTACTGTTGTGTGTCGTGTATTTTACTCTCAGTTGTACTGAAAATTTATGAGAATTGCGATTTGCACACCAAACTTCTCAACAGATGACGTACCAGAGGTATCCGCAGCTAGTCTCCAAGGTGAAGAGTCTCTAGTCGATAGGAATAATGTAGGTAAGTGAAGTCGGCAAATTAGATCCGTAACTTCGGGATAAGGATTAACTGAAGATTGAGATAGTCAGGCTTGATTGAGAAGCTTAATACCATGGTTTATGTACTCGTTCTGGGTAAATAGAGAATTTCGGTTCTAGTTCCCCGGATAGTAGTTACATGAAAGCCAATTGTGGAACTTTCTTGCTAAAATTTTATAAGAATTATATCACCAAGGTCTCCTATTCTTATTTAATTATAACGATTATCAATTAACAATCAATTCAGAACTGGCACGGACTTGGGAAGTCCGACTGTCTAATTAAAAACAATAGCATTGTTGATGGCCCTAACGGATGTTGACACAATGTGATTTCTGCCAATTGCTCTGAATGTCAAAGTGAAGAAATTCAAGTAAGCGCGGGTAAACGGCGGTGAGTAACTATGACTCTCTTAAGGTAGCCAAATGCCTCGTCATCTAATTAGTGACGCGCATGATTGGATTAACGAGATTCCTACTGTCCCTATCTACTCATTCGATTGTAGAAGTCAGATAGAACAATGTTTTCGTTCTGTGCGTTTTTCTGTGTCGTGAGTTTTTGTGAATTAGTGTCGTTTGTGTGGGAGCTTTCGACGCATTGGATGGGTGATGCGTGCGCATCGTTGTGATTTAGTTCCTGATTTGTGGTAGTTTTCTTTGCATACATATTTACGCATTAGTATATTTATATATACGTGTGTGTATATATGTGTGCATTTTCATAAGTGAAATTTTCATTTTCAATATATGTTCGATTGTATGTGTAGATAAAGTTTGTCAGTACGTGTATACTTTTCTTAAGTAGCCAAATGGCTTTGCATATTTTACATTGCGTGTTTGAATATATATACGAGATTGTATGTATATTTTCTCATTTGTAGTTTTGTGTGTGCGTATCGAGCTAGCTTTTGAAAATTTTTACATTGCGGCAGGTGTTTATTTATATACGTGTAGTTGAGTGTATTTTTGGAAATTTGAATTTGTTGGTAGACAAGTGTTTTTCCAGGTATTCCCTTTGTGCGGCCGTTTGTTGTTTTTGAGTCGCAGGTGTGTGCACAGGCACCGTTATTGAGCACTGGCGTTTTGCGTGAATAGTTGGAATACGTGATCAGCGTGTGTTGTTGGTGTAAGTGCACATTTCGTGCATTCTTGCATATCATACGCGCGTGAGCTTTGCGTATTTCGAGTGTGTTTTCGAGTACAGTCGCGGATTGACTGTACGCGCGTGTACTGGTAAGTACAACATTGTTGTTTTCTTAAGTAGCGTGGGTTTATCCACACGTTTGTTAGTTAGTGGGTGCTGACTCGCACAGTTTCCGGTGGTTTTACCGTGTTTGTTGGTATTCCCGCTGGCTTTTTGGATTGCCTTCCAGTGAGTGTTGTTGCTGAGCGTCTGGCGCGTTCAGTTGCCACGTGTGTTGGGCTTTGCTCAGACAGGTTTTGCTCCAAGGGTGCTGGTGACTGTCCCAGTGTTGAAGTAGCTGACTGGTGTGCAGATTACGGTTGTAGCTGTAACTGTTAGCCCTGCAGTTACGATTCGATTCGCAGCTACCACAGCGGTTGACTCGCGAGCCGTTACGGGGACATAGAACTGTCCGGCAGTCTTATTGAGTAACCTTTTTCCAGACCTTTGGCTGGAGTTATTGGGCTGTGCCACGCGAAATCTTTGATAATCGACCGCTTGGGTGGTCACTGCTACTAAACGGCGTTTGTGCGTGTAGGTCGGCATCGCCGGTGCCGTTCAGTCGCTCGTGTCTTGAGAGCAGCTGTTCTCCAGTCTTAGCCTGAACAGGTGAGCTTCTGCGCCAGTGTTTCGCCGGCGTATCAGCCTGCCTGCGGGTGAAAGTCTGGAGGTAGGTAATGCCTCCACTCACGGAGAAGGAAGGTTAAGTCCCTCGCTGAATGAGCGAAAGAGCTGGTCAGGCCCCACAACCGTGATGGTGGAAACATCGTCGTGCTGATGAGGAGGTGGGCACGGTTGAGGTCTCCCACCACGGAGGAAGGTTAGGGCGCGTTTGGGGGTCGCCATCTGTTGGCGAAATCAGGGACGGAAGCGGTAGTGGTAGCGGATATAGGTGGCACCGCTTCTGAAAAAGCGGTTGTTCCAGCCTATTGTTCAGGTGAAGTGGAGCGAGGCGAAAAGCGGTACGATCGTTGCGGAAGAATGGTGTCGCAGTGGGGCGCCGTTAAGAGAAGGGTGCCGCTAAGAAGGCCGTCGCGAAGTGGGAAGGAATTGGAAGAAGGGTGAGAAAAAAGGGGTGAAACTATTGGGGGTGTGTTTATGGGGAGGCGCTATCAGCCATGTTGCTGCCATGAAGACAGTTACGGCTGGTCGCCTGCCATTGGTGTTTAGGGCTAAGGACTTTGAGGTCACTACCGCGAAGGGGCTGATGGAGCTTGCCTCGAAATGCGAGGCACTCCTAATCGACATTAGCGTAACCGAGAATGCCCATCTTCGCGGTCAGATTGGCAGCTCTCAGGGGGTTGTAGAGGATATATTCCCCAGCCGAAGAAGTCGGTTGTGGGGTTTGGCTCCGGCAGGAAGTCGGTGCGTGCGCCTCCAGCACCTGTGTTGGAGGCGATTATCCTGGCATTGCCGAAGCCCGTGGTTTGACGTGGTCGGTGGTAGTTGCGCAGCGACTGGGCGGCTTCCTCTAAGGAAGTCATCAAAAGGTGTCGAGTGAAAAGAGGTGGGACCTTCCACTCAGAGTGCGAGTACACGAGGTGGAAACCTATTAAGGGTGGTGGGGTGGTTATTCGCACCCCTCTGTTTTAGAGAGCGAAAAGGTGGCGAATAATGCCAAGTTCAGGAAGTGGGGTTAGATGCCAGTGTGAACCGGAAGTTGGGTCCGCGGGTTGTGGTTCAGGGGTTCACACCGAAATCTCCCCATGATGACTTCATGGAGGAGCTCTTTCGGTTAGACCTCAAGGACGACCAGCCCTGAGGCACGAAAGTCAGATGTGCGGATGGTCAGTCGGCCCTGGAAGGTGGCCGCTGATGGTAGCACCAACGTTGGTGTCCTTGAGGGTTCGGACAAATCAGTAATGTCCGCCCTCTTGGAACAGGGAAGGTGCTACATAAAACGGTTTTCCTTCCAGGGTTCGACCGGATCACCCCTGTTGCTGGGCTTACTTCCGGTGTATGGGTTTTGACCATAGAGTGGCTGAGTGGCAGGGCCAAATCAGATGTCTGTAGGAGGTGCGGTCAAGAGAACCACAAGAGCTGCCGGTTGCGTCGTGCGCACCCCATTGTCGCAACTGTGCATTTAAGTGGAAACAGCTGGGCGTCTTATGATGTCCGCTGTCTGCTCGATATACTGTGGCGTTGTTGGGCGCGCCCTCTCCAAACACTGATGGGGGTATCTTTCAGCTTAAATTGTCAGGGATCGTATGCCGTGATATGTGAGTTGGGGGGTTGTATGCGAGGGTGGGTGCGGCATTGCCTTACTCCAGAGGCCCTGCACCACCAATGGTGTGATTCAGGTCTTCCTGGAGTTTTCAGGGTCTTTACGGACCTTGGGAAGTAATGCCTCAATTCATTTATGTGACTGATTCCAAACTACGATTACGTAGTGTTGGATTCATCCACCCAACAGGGGGTGTGTGTTTCAGTAGAGGGGAGTTCGGTAGAGATGATTGTCGCTAGTTTGTATTGCAAATTTAGCGAGCCCCTAGAGCCCTACCTGGGCTATATGGATAAGCTACCACTGCCAGGAGTAGTAGCCCATTTAGTCCTAGAGGTTGGATGCGAATGCCTCTCGTCCTCGATGTGGTTTGTATTAAGGTATCCAGACATTCGTTTGGATATCAAAGCCACGTTCGAGGCGAGGTAATGAATGAATGGGTGTTGGCTAAGGGCACTTCACATTCTGAATGAGCTCCAGTGAGTGTTATACGTTTGATGGGCCTAGGGGTGTGAGTGATATTGACGTGACGCTTATGAATGAGGCAACCAAGTAGAGTGTTTGATTTTAAGTGGGAGGTTAGAGGAGGGTGAGGTCTGGGTGATGTGTAATTTGATTCCAAATTGTGTTTGCTCCTCGTTCCCCTCCTTTGGTGTGTGTTAAGTCCGTTGCGGCGATGGCATTGCCTCTGGTACTGACTGGAACCGATATGGACAGAGTGGTAAGGGAAGCGGTGTTAGAAATACCGCTTAGGGGTGTTTGATGATCTGGAGGTGGACGAGCAAATTGCTCGGCTATTGTGAGATTGGTGTGGGGTGTAGATGACAGGTTGTTCAGGAAGTGTGGAAGTTTTAGGGTTAGAGAAAAATTAAGTGGTGGACGCATGAGTTAACCTTGAAGAGGAGGACTGTCAGGCGGTTGAGACGAAAGTTTCAACGTGCTCGAGCAGTTCAATTCTGATAGGCTGTCCCAGATTAGGTATGATTTCAGTTGTGCGATGAGTGAATATAAAGATATGATTGTGAAAATTCAGGAAGAAAGAGTGGAGGAGTTTTGTGAGATGACAATAAGGATGACCCTGGGGGTCAGGTCTATAAGATCTGCAGAGGTCATAAGAGGGAGGATATCACCTCTCTTCGTGTTGGTGACACTATGTTGTCAACGTGGAGAGAGTGTGCAGAATTTCTGTTAGGAGCGTTCTTTCCCAGGGCTGAGGTTCAGGCACCCCATGCACATGGGGTACCTGTTCCTCCATTAGATGATGGGGAGCTGGGATAATGCCTTTGGCCTGGTCAAGTCTAAACGGTCTCCAGGTTTTGATGGTCTGAACGGAGAGATGTGCAAATGCTTGACCGGAAGTTCATTCAGGAATACTTGGAGGTCATTTATGATAAGTGCATTTGTGAGGGATAATTTCCACGTGAGGTGGAAAAGTGCCAGGGTTGTTCCTCTCCTGAAGTCTCCTGATGAGATCAAGAGTGATCCTCTCGTTCTTATCGGGGCATCAGGTCTCCTTCCAGTGCTTGGAAAAGTGCTGGGAGAGAGTTATGGTGGAACAGCTTCAGGAGCTAACGCGGGATTTGAGGTCGAATAGGCAGTATGGGTTCAGGAAAGGACGCAGTGTAAGAAGATGCCTGGATGTATGTTCAGAATGCTGTGAGGGAGAATACCAACAAATATGTCCTTGGCATCATTGTTGACTTCAAGAGGCGTTTGATTACCTAATCTGGGATCGAGTGATTCAACGGCTAGAGGAACTTAACTGTTCGGAAGGTGGTCTCTGGCGGAGCTTCTTTTCGGACAGGAAAGCCTCTATCGTTGGTATGAATGGGAGTGTGGAGATTGGAGTGGTTCGTGGCTGCCCACAGGGCTCCATCTGTGGTCCATATATTTGGAACCTCATGATGGACTCATTGCTTGGGCAGCTCAGACCTCTCTGCAAGTGTTGTGCGTATGCGGATGACCTGCTTCTTTTGGTCGAAGGCCCCGTTCGAGGTCTGAGATTGGAAGGGTGGGAGGAGCAAGTGTTGGAGATTGCTCATAATTGGGGTGTGGGTGTGGGGGTTGACATATCGATGGATAAAACGGTGACAATGCTCTTAAAGGGTAGACTGTCACCGGGGCGTCCACACCGGTTGTCCGTGTGAATAGGGTCAGCATCGGGTATGTGACGCAAGTCAAATATCTGGGGTTGACCATGAGCGAAAGAATGTGTTTTACTCCACACTTAGTGAGTGTGAAGCAGCAGCTGCAGGCGGTGTTGGTAGTGTCGGGCGCGTTTTACGGAGTGGATTGGGGTCTCAGGCGTCGTGCTGTCCGCTCCATATAT
Source organism: Zeugodacus tau (assembly GCA_031772095.1). Lineage (NCBI taxonomy): Eukaryota > Metazoa > Arthropoda > Insecta > Diptera > Tephritidae > Zeugodacus > Zeugodacus tau. The sequence continues at coordinate 14,187 of JAMOBL010000007.1, forward strand.
CGAGGTTTGTTTGTGGCCTGGTACCACATATGGATCCTGCTATATGGGTGGAAGGTGGCTACGATGGTTTCGAGGTCGTCGAAAACTTATCTCCATGGCATGCATAGTGCTTGCCTGTTTGCCTGTATGTCGCACCGTTTCTACAGGATGCGTTGCAGGTTTTATTGAGTGTGCCCCCCTCTTGACCTGATTGTTTGTACAGCGTGCTGTTTCTTTCAGGTTGAGGAGAGGTTTGAGAAGTGTTATTGCTGCGGAATGAATGGATTTCTGACGATGATGTGGAGAGGTTGGGATATCTAGGAAGCTTGAGGCTTCCTGGTTGACAGAGTTAGAGTAAAATTGTAAGACCGTTGGGATAATAGTCCCTAACGGTCGTGTGACTTATAAGTACATTCGGGATGTTAGGTTTGTTGGGGAAAACCCAGATTTCAGATTTTGTCTGAGTCTGGGTTTCCTATTTACAGGGCATGGGCCTTTGAATGCTTTTTGCATCAGAGGCATCTCTCTGATGGAACGGAATGTATGTGTGGGGCGCGTGTTGAGGATTGGGTGCATGTTATTGCTGAGATGCCCGATGTACTCGGACGTGCAGGACAGCAGGGGTATAGAGATTAGTTGGACTGATGGACGGTTAGATGTTAGTGGTGTGATCTCCCACTGTAGTTGGGATGACGAACGATTAGAATTATTTGGTGTGTTTGCGCGTGAGGTGTTTAAGCGGCGAAGACAATTAGCTGGAAAGTACAGGATAGTTTCTTTGTGTGAATAATTATTGTGTATTGTGTGTGTATTGGATGAGAGAATGGGGTCAATAACCCGGGTCACCAGTCCAAAGCAGTATGGAAGCTCAACTGGTAGTAGTTTTTTGGCTACGGGGTCAGACCGGTAACTTAATTCTGGTACCACCAGGAGGTAGGAGCCCTTGGAGTTCGCTCCAACCTACTCGTGCGGACTGGCCCCTCGGAGAATATCATTGGTGGTTGTGGTTTAATACCCGAATGCGGGGAGAGTGATATTTGTCACTCAATGTGGAGTTACGTGCAACCAGGTGCCGAGACCCAAAGTACGGCAGAGGTTTTAGATAGGCCTCGAACCCCACCAAGGTGGTTAGTGTGTCCATTCCACACGCCAATTGGTACCGAATAATGCATTACATTTTTCAGACGCAATCATACATTGATTTGATCCGCTGTGCTTTTGAGCACCGTGAGGTAAGATACGTCATCGGTAGGTACTCACGTTAATATTAACTTTAGATGTCCCTCTAATTAAAGAGCCAAAACCACATATAAAGAGCCGAAACCACATATGTTTACATATAAAAAAACTAAGGTTGGTTAAACGGCGGACATAAAAATGATTCTATTTACGTAGCCAAATGCATCGTCATCTTATTAGTGACGCTGCATGGAAGGAATTCAGTACTAATTAATTTTTACCATATAAATACTAATTGTATTAATTTATACAAGTAAATAATTTTCATAGAAATACTAAATAATTTTCATATAGATACTAATTGTATGAATTCATACAAGTAAATAATTTTCTACATATAAATACTAAATAGTACACCATATAGATACTAAGTTTATGAATTCATACAAGTAAAAAATTTTCATATAAATACTAATTGTATGAATTCATGTAAATAAATAATTTTCATATATAGATATTTAAGTTTATGAATTCATACAAGTAAAAAATTTTCATATATATACTAAATAATTTTCATATAGATACTAAGTTTATGAATTCATACAAGTAAATAATTTTCATATAGATACTAAATAATTTTCATATTGATACTAAGTTTATGAATTCATACAAGTAAAAATTTTCATATAAATACTAAATAATTTTCATATAGATACTAAGTTTATGTGGTCATACAAGTAAAAAATTTTCATATATAATACTAAATAATTTTCATATGGATACTAAGTTTATGAATTCTTCTAAATAAAAAATTTTCATATAAATACTAAATAATTTTCATATAGATACTAAGTTTATGAATTCATACAAGTAAACAATTTTCATATAAATGCTAAATAATTTTCATATAGATACTAGGGTTATGAATTCATACAAGTAAATAATTTTTCATATAATTACTAATTAATTTTCATATAAATACTTAATAAATTTCATATAAATACTAATTAATTTTCATATAGATACTAATTTTTCATTATAAGTACTAAGTGTATGAATTACTTTAACTAAATAATTTTCATATAAGTACAAAAAATTAAAAAAAAAAAATAAATGTTAAACTATTTTTGATGTTGTAATATTTCTTATTAACATATTAACTCGTAGAAAATGATATAAATTACTATTGTATATATGAATTTAAAACACCTATATGGTTAAAAAGATTTTTTCCATACGATTTCGGGTTGGTGGGGTGTACGTGGCAGAAAACATATATGTTGGCACGAAACTTTGACTTTAGTACTTGTATGAAAAATTTTAATACTTGTATGAAATTGCATACCCAATTACTTATATGGAAAATTATTTTCATGTAATTCTAATAGTGTTTAAGTGTAATATATAAATGAGAACAAAAAAATTTATTCCTGGTTTTGCTACAGTTGGTTTAAATAGAAATAATTTTGTTAATAATGAAATGTGTAATTGAGATTATTCTTCTATACCTAACACATATCTAGTCGTTTTTTTTCTTAATTTAACATTTTTTGGGGTTTGTTCTTCTATTCACATAAAACCTTAATAGGTAGAGAATAAAATTCAATAAAAGTTAAATATTTATATTATTACGCTCGAATACTTTCATATCATATATGAAATAAAATGAAAAATAATTGAATTGAAATTATTAATTTCAAATCAAAAAGAAAAACGTATATACTCTTAAAAAAAGATCTATACACTATATGCATTGAAATAAAGTAAAATGTATAAAAAATGATATTATTTGAAAGTTTAACAAATACAAGAAGAAACATCGTTCTTACATTAATAATTATATTATATATGTATAGAGAACGAACAGCTTTCTCACGATAAGATACAATTTCAAAAGTCCGAATAAGAGCGCAATAAATAATACAATAATATATGAAATTTAAATGAAATTAAGTGAATTTTTTAATCTGTCAAGTAGAAGAAATTTCATAATTATTTATTGTCGCGATTTCGTTCTTCTTTGCATTTTGTATATGTCGTGAATACTGAGCTCTCAAATATTGAAAATATCATTATAAAAATGTATATAATATAAAAAATATTATATAAATGAATAAAAAATATTATTCTGGTTGATCCTGCCAGTATTAGTTATATGCTTATCCTCAAAGATTAAACTAATGCATGTCTAAGTACAAACAAATTAAAAGTGAAACCGCAAAAGGCTCATTATATCAGTTATGGTTCCTTAGATCGTTAACAGTTACTTGGATAACTGTGGTAATTCTGAAACTAATACATGCAAAATAAACATGGACCTTTTGGAACGTGTGCTTTATTAGGCTAAAACCAAGCGATCAATAGATCGTTATATTAGTTGAACTCTTGATAACTTGCAGATCGTATGGTCTCGTGAAACCGCAAAGAGCTCATTATATCAGTTATGGTTCCATAGATCGTTAACGAGTTACTTGGATAACTGTGGTAATTCTAGAGCTAATACATGCAAAATAAACATGGACCTTTTGGAACGTGTGTGCTTTTATTAGGCTAAAACCAAGCGATCGTAAGATCGTTATATTAGTTGAACTCTTGATAACTTGCAGATCGGTATGATTATATTTACCGACGACGAATCTTTCAAATGTCTGCCCTATCAACTTTTTGATGGTAGGCCATCTAGGGACTACAGCAAGTTTGCAACCGGTAACGGGGAATCAGGGTTCAGATTCCGGAGAGGGAACCTGAGAAACGGCTACCACATCCCAAGGAAGGCAACGAGCGCGTAAATTACCCACTCCCAGTTCGGGGAGGTAGTGACGAAAAATAACAATACAGGACTCATATCCGAGGCCCTGTAAGTGGAATGAGTACTCTTTGCAATCCTTTAACAAGGACCTATTGGAGAACAGAGTCTGGTGCCAGCAGCCATGGTACATTCCAGCTTCTCAATAGCGTATATTAAAGTTAACTATGATTCAAAACGTTCGTAGTTGAATTTGTGCTTCATACGGGTAGTACAGCTATAATTGTGGTATGTACATTACCTTATATATATTTATATGTGTATTACCGATGGAATTCTTATATGTAATTAATGTGTATTTTTTATATATTCCTCCTATTTAAACCTGCTTCAGTGCTCTTCATCGAGTGTTGTTGTGGGTAGGTACAATTACTTTAGACAAATTAGAGTCCTTAAAAACAGGCTCCAAATGCCTGAATATTTTGTGCATGGAATAATGAAATGAGACCTCTGTTCTACTTTCATTGGTTTTTTAGATCAAGATGATTAATAGAAGCAGTTTGGGAGCATTAGTAACACGACGCGAGAGGTGAAAATTCTTGGACCGTGATCAGACAGACTAAGCGAAAGCATTTAGCCAAAGATGTTTTCGTGTCAAGGAACGAAAGTTAGAGGTTCGAAGGCGATCTGAATGCTGCTGCCTAGTTCTTTCTGTAAACGATACAGCTAACAAGTGGGATTGTAGCTACTACCTTGGCTCTCTCAGTCGCTTCCCGGGAAACCAAAGCTTTTGGGCTCCGGGGGAAGTATGGTTACAAAGCTGAAGCTTAAAGGAATTGACGGAAGGGCACCACCAGGAGTGGAGCCTGCGGCTTAATTTGACTCAACACGGGAAAGCTTTGGAGGTCCGAACATAAGCGTGTGAACCAGATTGATGACTCTTTTCTCCGTTCTCCGTGGTGCATGGCCGTTCTTAGTTCGTGGAGTGATTTGTCTACGGGCAATTCCGATAACGAACAGGGAATCTCAAATATATTAAATAGATGCTTTCAGGATTATGGTGTTAGAAGCTTATATAATGCTGTAATGTAAGGGCGCGTGTTGAGGATTGGGTGCATGTTATTGCTGAATGCCCGATGTACTCGGACATTAGGGACCTTGGGGGTATGGGGATTAGTTGGACTGATGGACGGTTAGATGTTAGCGGTGTGATCTCCACTGGATTGGGATGACGAACAAATTAGAATTATTTGGTGTGTTTGCGCGTAAAGGGTATTTAAGCGGCGAAGACAATTAGCTGGAAACTAAGGATAAGTTTCTTTGTGTGAATGGTGTGTGTATTGTGTGGTGGTATTGGATGAGAGAATGGAGTCCAACCCGCACCTGGTCACCAGTCCAAAGCAGTATGGAAGCTCAACTGGTAGTAGTTTTTTTGGCTGCGAGGTCTGACCGGAGACTTAATTCTGGTACCACGGGGAGTAGGAGCCCTTGGAGTTCGCTCCAACCTATACTCGTGCGGACCGGCCCCTCGAGGAGTATCATTGGTGGTTGTGGTTTAATACCCGAATGCGGGGAGAGTGATGTTGTCACTCAATGTGGAGTTACGTACAGCCGGGTGCCGGACCCAAAGTACGGCAGGGGTTTTAGATAGGCCTCGAACCCCACCAAGGTGATTAGTGTGTCCATTCCACACGCCAATTGGTACCGAATAATGCATTGCATTTTTCGGGGCCTTGATCTCTTTCTGCATTGATTTGATCCGCTGTGCTTTTGAGGCACCGTGAGGTAATTGCCGTCGTCGGCAGGTACTCACGATTAATATTAGCTTTAGATGTCCCTATAGAAGAGCCGAAACCACATATAAAGAGCCGAAACCACATATATTTGCATATAAAAAAACCAAGTTTGGTTAAACGGCGGACATAAAAATGATTCTATTTACGTAGCCAAATGCATCGTCACATCTTGTAGTGACGCGCATGAAGGAATTCAATTACTAATTAATTTTCACTTTATAAATACTAATTGGCCCCATTAATTTATACAAGTAAATAATTTTCATAGAAATAATAAATAATTTTCATATAGATACTAATTGTATGAATTCATGCAAGTAAATAATTTTCATATAAATACCTAAATAATTTTCATATAGATACTAAGTTTATGAATTCATACAAGTAAAAAATTTTCATATAAATACTAATTGTATGAATTCATGCAAGTAAATAATTTTCATATAGATCCTTCTACGATTTATGAATTCGTACAAGTAAAAAATTTTCATATATATACTAAATAATTTTCATATAGATACTAAGTTTATGAATTCATACAAGTAAATAATTTTCATATTGATACTAAGTTTATGAATTCATACAAGTAAAAATTTTTCATATAAATACTAAATAATTTTCATATAAATACTTTAAAGTTTATGAATTCATACAAGTAAAAAATTTTCATATAAAATACCTAATTGTATGAATTCTTCTGAACAAATAATTTTCATATAGATACTAAAGTTTACAATTCATACAAGTAAAAAATTTTCATATATATACTAAATAATTTTCATATAGATACTAAGTTTATGAATTCATACAAGTAAATAATTTTCATATAGATATACTATTAGATTTATGAATTAATACAAGTAAAAATTTTCATATATATACTAAATAATTTTCATATAGATACTAAGTTTATGAATTCATACAAGTAAATAATTTTCATATAGATACATAATTGTATGAATTCATGCAAATAAATAACATTTCATATAAATACTAAATAATTTTCATATAGATACTAAGTTTATGAATTCATACAAGTAAAAAATTTTCATATAAATACTAATTGTATGAATTCATGCAAGTAAATAATTTTTCATATAGATACTAAGTTTATGAATTCTATTTACAAGTAAAAAATTTTCATATATATATACTAAATAATTTTCATATAGATACTAATTGTATGAATTCATGCAAGTAAATAATTTTCATATAAATACTAAATAATTTTCATATAGATATTAAGTTTATGAATTCATACAAGTAAAAATTTTCATATAAATACTAATTATATGAATTCATACAGATAAATAATTTTCATATAGATACTAGATTTGTGTTTCATACAAGTAAACAATTTTTTCATATAAATACTTAAATAATTTTCATATAGATACTAAGTTTATGAATTCATACAAGTAAAAAATTTTCATATAAGTACTAATTAATTTTCATATAAATACTTAATAAATTTCATATAAATACTAATTAATTTTCATATAGATACTAATTTTCATATCAGTACTAAGTGTATGAATTCATACAACTATAGTAAATGAATTTTCATACAAGGTACAAAAAATTTAAAAAAAAAAATATTAATGTTAAGCTATTTTTGATGTTGTAATATTTCTTATAAGCATAATGCTCTGTAGAAAATGATATAAATTACTTGTGTATATATGAATTTAAAAACTTTGTATATGGTTAAAAAGATTTTTCCATACGATTTCAGGTTGGTGGGGTGTACGTGGCAGAAAACATATATGTTAATATGAAACTTTGACTTTAGTACTTGTATGAAAATTTTAATACTTGTATGAAATTGCATGTAATACTTATATAGAAAATTTATTTTCATATAAATATACAAGTGTTTAAGTGTAATATATAAATGAGAGCAAAAAATTTATTCCTGGTTTGCTACAGTTGGTTTAAATAGAAATGAGCTGTTAATAATGAAATGTTATTAATTGAGATTATTCTTCTATACCTAACTTTGCATAATGTAGTCGTTTTTTCTTAATTTAACATTTTTGGGGTTTGTTCTTCTATTCACACCAAAATATATGTGGGTAAAGAATAAAATTCAATAAAGTTAAATATTTATATTAATACGCTCGAATACTTTCATATCATATATGAAATAAAATGAAAAAATAGTGAATTGAAATTAATAATTTCAAATCAAAAGAAAAACATTATATACTCTTAAAAAAGATATATACACTTATATACGTGAAATAAAGTAAAATGTATAAAAAATGATATTATTTGAAAGTTTAACAAATACAAGAAGAAACATCGTTCTTACATTAATAATTATATTATATATGTATAGAGAACGAAAATTCTTTCTCACGATAAGATACAATCTTCCAAAGTCAGAATATAGAGCACAATTAATAATACAATAATATGAAATTTAAATGAAATTAAAGTGAATTTTTTAATCTATTGTCAAGTAGAAGAAATTTCATAAGTATTTATTAGTCGCGATTTCGTTCTTCTTTGCATTTTGTATATATGCATTATTACTTAATTTTCAAATATTGAAAATATCATTATAAAAATTTATATAGTATAAAAATATTAACATAAATGAATAAAAAATATATTGATTCTGGTTAGATCCTGCCAGTAGTTATATGCTTGTCTCAAAAGATTAAGCCATGCATGTCTAAGTACAAACAAATTAAAAGTGCTAAAACCGCAAAAGGCTCATTATATCAGTTATGGTTCCATGTAGATCGTTAACAGTTACTTGGATAACTGTGGTAATTCTAGAGCTAATACATGCAAAATAAACCTGGAGACTTTGGAACGTGTGCTTTTATTAGGCTAAAACCAAGCGATCGTAAGATCGTTATAGTAGTTGAACTCTTGATAACAAGATCGTATGGTCTCGTACCGACATGACAGATCTTTCAAATGTCTGCCCTATCAACTTTTTGATGGTAGTATCTAGGACTACCATGGTTGCAACGGGTAACAGGGAATCAGGGTTCGATTCCGGAGAGGGAGCCTGAGAAACGGCTACCCGCATCTGAGGAAGAGCTGGCAGGCGCGTAAATTACCCACTCCCAGTTCAGGGGAGGTAGTGACGAAAAATAACAATACAGGACTCATATCCGAGGCCCTGTAAGTGGAATGAGGTACTCTTTAAATCCTTTAACAAGGACCAATGCGGAGGGCAAAGTCTGGTTGCCAGCAGCCATAATTCCAACTCCAATAGCGTATATTAAAGTTGTTGCAGTTAAAACGTTCGTAGTTGAAGTTGTGCTTCATACGGGTAGTACAGCTATAATTGTGATATGTACATTACCTTATGTATGCAAGCGTATTACCGGTGGAATTCTTATATGTAATTAATACAATGTATTTTTTATATATTCCTCCTATTTAAACCTGCTTCAGTGCTCTTCATCAGGTGTTGTTGTGGGCCGGTACAATTACTTTGAACAAATTAAGAGTGCTTAAAGCAGGCTCCAAATGCTACGAATATTTTGTGCATGGAATAATGAAATAAGACCTCTGTTCTACTTTCATTGGTTTTTAGATCAAGAGGTAATGATTAATATGAAGCAGTTTGGGGGCATTAGTATTTGACGCGAGAGGTGAAATTACTTGGACCGTCATGGACTAACGCAAGCGAAAGCATTTGCCAAAGATGTTTTCATTAATCAAGAACGAAAGTTAGAGGTTCGAAGGCGATCAGATACCGCCCTAGTTCTAACCATAAGCGATGCCAGCTAACAATTGGGTGGTGCCTTCCACTACTATGGCTCTCTCAGTCGCTTCCCGGGAAACCAAAGCTTTTGGGCTCCGGGGAAGTATGGTTGCAAAGCTGAAGCTTAAAGGAATTGACGGAAGGGCACCACCAGGAGTGAATTGCCACGGCTTGGTGACTCAACACTGGAAAACTTTACCAGGTCCGAACATAAGCGTGTAAGACAGATTGATAGCTCTTTCTCCGTTCTATGGGTCGTGGTGCATGGCCGTTCATCGATTCGTGGAGTGATTTGTCTGAAGTTGATTCCGATAACGAACTTGAGACTCAAATATATTAAATGAATGCTTTCAGGATTATGGTGTTGAGAGCTTGCTTATATAGCCTTCGTATCATGAGTTCATCTTGAATGTGCAAGTGTTTGAATGTGTTTATATAGGTAGAGCCGTACCTGTTGGTTTGTCCCATTATAAGGACGCAAGCTTCTTAAATGGACCGGTACGTCTAGCAGTAACGAGATTGAGCAATATTAACAGGTCTGTGATGCCCTTAGATGTCCTGGGCTGCACGCGCGCTACAATGAAAATATCAACGTGTCTTCCTAGACCGAAAGGTTCAGGTAAACCATGAACCACTTTCGTGGCAGAGATTGTGAACTCGACTGTTCACATGAACTTGGAATTCCCAGTAAGTGTGAGTCGTGCTCCCGTGTGTTCACGTCCACACCCTTTGTACACACCGCCAAATCGCTACTACCGATTGAATTCTTTAGACAGGTCTCCGGACGTGATCACTGGGACGCCTTGGTGTTTCACGGTTGTTTCGCAAAAGTTGACCGAACTTGATTATTTAGAGGAAGTAAAAAGTGTCTTTCTGAGGTTTCCATCAGTGAACCTGCGGAAGGATCATTATTGTGTTCCTATCCGTAAATATTATAAAAAAACAAACAAACAAACATACATAAAAAGAATAAAAAAGAAAAATTATTTTCTTTTTTTCATTTCATTCATTTATTTGAATGTTTTTCTTTTTTTCTTTTTTTACTCCTTGTATTGTAGTATAATGAAAATTATATCGCATACATTGTATTTGAACGCAACAAACCTGTAAACATATATAGTTGTACTTATTATTTATAAAAATAATATAAATGATAAGTTAATTTGTTCTCATTAACGTGCTTAATTCCTTAAAAATTTATAGAAATTAAATAAAAATGTAATAAAAAAGGGTACTGTTTTTGTTGGACTAAGACATACGCAACTTGTAAATGTTTGGGTTGAAAAGTACAATTTATTGAAAGATGTTTTAAAATAATTTATATTAATATATATACGAAAACGAAATGTTATTCTTTCAATAAATTAAAAACTCTTGACGTTAAGTGGAAATAAGCAAAAAATTATCACTCTAAGCTTGTACGTTGGTCCATCGGCTCATAGGTCGATGAAGAACACGCAGCTAACTGTGCGTCATCATGTGAACTGCAGGACACATGAACATCACGACATTTTGAACGCATGTTAAGTCCATGCTGTTGTGTACTTTAATTAATTTTAAAAGTACTTAGCAGACTACATATAGTTGAGGGTTGTAAGACATATATAAATTAGTTGCTTGTTCTTTAAGTCAATTAAAAGAATTTAAGCATATGTTATACTACTGGATTGTATTTTTCAATCCATAATATTAATAACATAAAAAGAAATATAGAAAATATATTCTTGAACACCTCATATTTGAACAAAATGGTATAAGCCGTAAGAATCTGAGTATTCCCAAAAACAATAAAATTTCAATATTATTTCAAGTAATATATACATTTAGAAGAACGTCTAGCATAAAATATTATTTTATTCTAAGATTGCCTTAAATGTATAAAAAAAAGCTAAGAAAATAATATTGTTGTTATAATGAATGAATGAAGTAAGTAGTTTGGGATGAAAAAGATTGAATATTGTATTAAGAAAATTATTGGTGTTAAGAGATAATTATGTATGTTTTCTTTAAAATAGCAAAAAGCTAAAATATAAAATAAATAGTTCAATACTAAATCATTTTGTCTATATGGCAAATGTGAGATGCAGTGTATGGAATATCATAATATCTAGTATGGGAAACTACCTAATTTAGTCCATATAAATGAGGCCATTTACCCATAGAGGGTGCCAGGCCCGTATAACGTTAATGATTACTAGAAAGATATTTCCAAAGAGTCGTGTTGCTTGATAGTGCAGCACTAAGTGAATTAGTAAACTCCATCTAAAAACTAAATATAACCATGAGACCGATAGTAAACAAGTACCGTGAGGGAAAGTTTGAAAAAGAACTCTGAATAGAGGATTATTAAATAGTACGTGGACTTACTTAGATTTAAGCCCGATGAACCTGTGAATATCCATTATGAAAAATTCATCATTATAACTGTGATATTTATAGTATTATAGTAATAGTGTTAAATTTTTTAATATAAGGAACATTGTAATCTATTATTAACATAATAAAATATTTATCAAAAGATCATTGGTGTTACTTGGTTATTCAAATTAATTTTGCTTTTAGCTTATTAACATAGAATAAATACTGATGGAGGATGGAGTCATATAACAAGTTCACGTAAGTGAGGAAAGTTTCTGACTGCCATTCACTTGGGAGTGGCCAGGAACGATTCTTTACACATGTAATCAAGCAGCTCACGAGCTTCCAGTCTTAGACCAAGTATCCTCTGGGTAACCAACAGACATCCGTCTGGAAGCGAGCCTAAGTGAGAAGGCGAATCCCGCTTATGCAGTTGTGCGTTGGGCTTGGGACCCACCATACCGCTTAGATAACCAATGAATAAGAAACACAGGCCTCGGATGAGAAACCCCCTTTGATGACGACCACAGCAAACGTATAAAGGACTATAGTTTAAGGGCATGAACCTGGAATGTCCGGACCCTTATAGTGGGAAGGAATTGCCTCTGCCCGGCTGGTTGATGTCCTCATGCAGAGTGAAGGCTGACATCACCGCAATCCAAGAAATGCGATGGACGGGACAAGGACGGAAGAAGGTGGGTCCTTGGCCCGACATCTACTACGGCGGCCCATATAAAGGAGCGCAAATTCGGTGCTGGGATTCGTGGTGGGAAAGAGACTCCGTCGTCGAGGTCCTGGCATTCACTCCAGTGGATGAACGTCTAGCCACAATCCGCATCCGGCAGATTTCTTCAATATATCGCTGATTTACGCCCACGCCCCGACGGAAGAGAAGGACAGAGTGATCAAAGATACCTTCACCGAGCGCCTGGAACGTGCCTATGAGCGCTGCCCCATACGATGTCAAAATCGTGCTTGGCGATTCCAACGCTGGGGTGAATTAAAGAAGGTGTCTTTGGCACAACGATCGAAAAATTCAGCCTCCATGACGAAGCATCCTGCGGCGGTCAGAGGCTGATCGACTTCGCCAGGGCCCGAAATATGGTCATCTCGTAGTGCCCGATTCCAGCATAAGAAAATCCATCAAGCTACTTGGCTGTCCCCGGATCGAATCACTCGCAACCAGATCGATCATATTTGTGATAGATGGACGACATGTCTCCAGTGTTTTTGATGTGCGTACGCTTCGTGGTCCCAACATCGAGCTCGGACCACTATCTTGTAGCAGCTAAAATACGCGCCCGCCTCTGTGTAGCAAGCGCACACGTCAGCAAACACAAGGAAGGTTCGACATCCGAAGCTGCAATCACAGCCGACAACCGAACGATTTTCTACTCGACTTTGCTCACCATATAAAGAGCACTCATCAACATCTCGGTATAAGGGAGCTGTGGGACGGCATATCAAACTCCTTACGTACAGCTGCCAACCGAAACCATTGGCAACTCGGAAAAGCCCAAAAACTGCTGGTATGATGAGGATTGTCGTCTCGCAGTGGAGAGAAAACAGACTGCCTACCTCGCAATGTTGCGATCAACCGCAACACGAGCGGGATGGGAAAGATACCGAGAGCTGAAGAGGGAAGCGAGACGCATTTGCAGAAAAAGAAAGAAGAAGGCCGAAATGCGTGAGTATGACGAGCTTGACAAGCTGGCCGACAGGGGTAATGCTCGAGCCACACGAAAAGATCCGGCAGCCTAACGCTGAAGGTTTCAAGACCGGAGCACACTCTAATAAGGACCCCAGCGGTGATCTGGTGGTTGATGACCAGAGTATGCTGTGTTTGTGGAGGAACACTTATCCAGCCTGCTGAATGGCGGTGAAAGTACAACACCAGGAGATGGCGAACCCGATTCCCCAATCTACGACGACGATGGAACAGATGTTCCATTGCCCGACCGTGAAGAAATTAGAATGGCAATTACCCGCTTGAAGAACAACAAGGCGGCGGAATTACGATGGATTGCCGACCGAGCTATTCAAATACGGCAACGAAGAGCTGATAAGGTGCATGCATCAGCTGCTTTGCGAAATATGGTCGGAAGAAAGCATGCCCGACGATTGGAATCTCAGTGTACTCCCCCAATCCACAAAAGAGGAGACCCCACAATCTGCGCCAACTATCGTGGGATAAGCCTCCTTAACATCGCTTATAAGGTTCTATCGAGCGTATTACTGTGAAAGACTAAAGCCCGATGTCAACAAGCGGATTGGACCTTATCAGTTTGGCTTTAGACCTGGAAAATCAACAACTGACCAGATATTCACCATGCATAAATCTTGGAGAAGACCCGTGAAAAAAGGATCGACACACGCAATCTGTTGTCGACTTTAAAGCTGCTTTCGACAGCACGAAAAGGAGCTGCCTTTATGCCGCGATGTCTGGTGATATCCCCGCAAAACTAAGCCCTGGCTGTACCAAAGTTGACGTTGAGCAACACCAAAAGCTCTGTCAGGATCAGGAAGGACCTCTCCGAGCCGTTCGATACCGAACGAGGTTTCAGACAAGGTGACTCACTCTCGTGTGATTTCTTTAACATGATGCTGGAGAAAATAATACGAGCTGCAGAGCTAAATCGAGAAGAATTACAATCTTCTATAGGTGTGTACAGCTACTGGCGTTTTCTGACCGATATCGATATCATCGGAAACAACACCTACGCCATTAGGTCTGCTTTCTCCAGACTGGATAAGGAGGCGGCAGCCATGAGTCCCTACCTGGTGAACGAGGACAAGACGAAATATCTCCTGTCGTCAAACAAACAGTCAGCGCACTCGCGTCTTGGCTCCCACGTCACTGTTGACAGTCATAACTTTGAAGTTGTAGATAATTTCGTATACCTGGGAACCAACGTTATAACACCGATAATAATATCAGACTGTAAATCCAACGCAGAATCACTCTTGCCAACAGGTGCTACTAGTTGATTGAGTAGGCAATTGTAAAGTAATGTCGTCTCTCGTGAACAAAAACTAAACTCTACAAGTCCCTCATCATTCCAATCCTACCGTTGCAAGAAGCGTGGACGATCATCAACATCAGATGAGACGGCAGCTAGGAGTTTTCGAGAGAAAGGTTTTGCGGAAAGTTTACGGTCCATATGACCATTGGCAGCGGCGAGTACCGCAGAAGATGGAATGATGAGCTGTATGTGTTGTTCGACGACATAGACATAGTCCAGCGAATAAAAAAGACAGCGGCTTCGCTGGCAGGTCATGTTGTTCGAATGGAAGAAAGTGCCCCAGCTCTGAAAGTTTTTCGATGCAGTACCCTTTAGTGCAGGCCGAGGAAGAGGAGGCCTCCGCTCCGGTGGAAAGACCGAATTGGAGAAGGACCTGTCTTCGCTTGGTATTACCAATTAGCGCCAAAACGCCAAAAGGAGAGATGCGTGGCGCACTGTTGTGGACTCGGCTATAACCGCGTGCGCTTGATTTCTACGCATAATTAAGAAGAAATACTGATGATTTGATAAAGTGTTGATAGATTTTACATATATAATGCTTAAATTCTTTTTGAATTTTACAATAATAATATTATCATTGATTTTAATATTAATTGTATGCATTTATATGATTAACAATACGAAAGATTCAGGATACCCTTCGGGACCCGTCTTGAAACACAATCCAAGGAGTGTAACATATATGTGCAAGTCATTGGGTTATATTAAACCTAATAACGAAGTCAACTTAACTTTTATATAATGGGATTAGTGCAATACAAATATTTTACTATTAATTCGTCCAGGAGCGTTCCATATAGTTATGTATAATGATAATTTATTATTATTTATACCTCTAACTGGAGCGGCTGCCTTGAGCATATATGCTGTGACCCGAAAGATGGTGAACTATGCTTGATCAGGTTGAAGTCAGGGGAAGCCCTGATGGAAGACCAGAAACTAGTTCTGACGTGCAAATCGGTGTAAGAATTAATTATAGGAGCGAAAAGCCAATCGAACCCATCTAGTGGCTGGTTCCCTCCGAAGTTTCCCTCAGGATAGCTGGTGCATTTAAATATTATGTAAAATAATCTTATCTGGTAAAAACCAAATGATTGAAGGCCTTAGGGTCGAAACAGCCGCTAAACATATTCTCAAACTTTAAATGGGTAAGAACCTCACCTTTCTTGATATGAAGGTTGAGGTTGTTATGATATAATGTGCCCAGTGGCCACTTTTGGTAAGCAGAACTGGCGCTGTGGGATGAACCAAACGTAATGTTACGGTGCCCAAATTAACAACTCGTATTACAAGATACCATAGAAAGGCGTTGGTTGCCAAAACAGCAGAAAGCAACAAGCCCTTAAAATGGATAGCGCTTAAGTTGTATACCTATACATTACCGCTAAAATTACATGATTTATAATACAATTTCGGTTGGATTATAAATTTTTGAAACTTTAATTGAGTAGGAGAATACAATGGTGTGCCAAGTGCTGGCGTAAGCCTGCATGGAGCCGCCATTGGTACAGATCGCAGTGGTAGTAGCAAATAATCGAATATGAGACGCAGAGGACTGCAGTGAAGAAGGGTTTCGTGGCAATGAACAGTGGTCGATCACGAGTTAGTCGGTCCTAAGTTCAAGGCGAAAGCCCAATTTTCAAGTTTTTAATGAATTGCATTTAGAAATTATATTTACAACATATGTTTTCTTCATAGTAATTAACATACAGAACAATTTTGAACGAAAGGGAATACAGTTCCAATCCAGTTCAATGTGTTGTTGAGTATCCATTTGTTATTAAAAATGGGCCTTGTGCTCATCCTGGCAACAAGAACGACCATAAAGAAACTGATCTCGAGAGGTATCGGAAGAGTTTTTCTTTTCTGTTTTATAGTCGTACTACCATGGAAGTCTTTCGAAGAGAGATATGGTAGATGGACTTGAAGAGCATGTCTTTTACTGTTGTGTCGATATTTTCTCCTCGGACCTTGAAAATTTATGGTGGGGTTACGCAAACTTCTCAGCAGGACGTACCAATATCCACTGCTGTAGTCTCCAGGTGAAGAGAATCTAGTCGATAGAATAATGCTGAAGGTAAGGGAAGTCGTAAAATTAGATCCGTAACTTCGGGATAAGGATTGGCTCTGAAGATTGAGATAGTCGAGCTTGATTGGGAAGCAATGCCATGGACATGTACTCGTTCTGGGTAAATAAGAGAATTTCGGTTCTTGTTCCCTGGATCAAGTAATTGCTGTAGCTAATTGTGGAACTTTCTTGCTAAGGTACCTTAAGAATTATATCTATAAGATATATATTCTTATTTAATTATAACGATTATCAATTAACAATCAATTCAGAACTGGCACGGACTTGGGGAATCCGACATACAATGCAAAGCAAAAACATTGTGATGGCCCTAACGAATTGTTGACACAATGTGATTTCTGCCCAATTCTTTCTGAATGTCAAAGTGAAGGAATTCAAGTAAGCGCGGGTAAGCGGCGGGAGTAACTATGACTCCTCTGCCGGGTAGCCAAATGCCTCATCATCTAATTAGTGACGCACATAGTCTGGATGCTGGATTCCTACTGTCCCTAATATCTGCGAGATCTGACCGGAGGCGCAATTCTGGTACCACAGCGAAATTGCAGACCCTTGGAGTTCGCTCCAACCTACTCGTGCGGACTAGCCCCTCGGGGAGTATCGTCGTGGTTGCTGGTTCTACCTTGATGCGGGAGAGTGATATTTGTCACTCAGTAATGGAGTTGCATTGCAACCGGGTGCCGGACCCAAAGTACGGCAGAGGTTTTGAGATGGTACTCGAACCTCGCCAAGGTGGTTAGTGTGTCCATTCCACACGCCAATTGGTACCGAATAATGCATTGCATTTTTCGGGGCATGATCATCGCATTGATTTGATCCGCTGTGCTTTTGAGCACCGTGAGGTAAGGCCGTCATCGGCAGGTACTCACGTTAATGATGACTTTTAGATGTCCCTATCTCGTCATTTCGATTGTAGAATTTCAGATAGATCAGACGATGAACAATTCTGTGCGTTTTTCTGTGTCGTAATGGTTTTGTGAGATTGGTGTTTTTCTTTGATATTGTGGGAGCCCTCAGCATTGGATCATCGATACATTCATTTTGAGTATTTATTCTTCATTAAGTTGTGATTTGTGGTAGTTTTTTAGCGCATTTGCATACATATTTACATATTAAATATTTATATATACGTGTGTGTATATATGTGTGTTTTCATAAAAAATTTTCATTTTCAATATATGTTCGATAGTATGTGTAGATAAAGTTTGTCAGTACGTGTATACTTTTTCTTGTAGCAGCTTTGAATATTTTGTGCACTGCAAGTATTGAATATATGTATGTTTGTATTAATATTTTCTCATTTGTAGTTTTGTGTGTGCGTATCATAGCTAGCTTTTGAAAATTTTTACATTGCGGCAGGGTGTTTATTTATATACATGTAGTTGAGTGTATTTATTGGAAATTTGAATTTGTTCCAGCAAGTGTTTTTGTGTAATAGCGTAATTTGTTTTTCGTTTGTTGTTTTTTGTGAGCACAGGTGTTTTCATTGCACTGGTGTTTTTGAGCACTGGTGTTTTCGTGCACAGGTGTTTTTGAACATACAGGATGATTTTCGAGCACAGGTCATTTTGAGCTACAGGTGTTTTTGAGCACAGGTGTTTTATAAGCACAGTAGTTTTTGTGTGTAGGCGCGTGTTAGGTAGGCCTTTTGGGGCTTCCGTGGTTTACCCACATTGTTAGCGTGGGTGCTGACTCTCATAGAATCTCAATGTGTTTTCTATATTTATTGTTTTTCTGCTTTTGGTTTTTCTGCCAGTGAGTGTTGTAGTTGGGTATCTGGTGCTGAGTTGCCACTTGTTTCCGGGGGATTAGGCAGGTTTTGCTCAAAGGGTACCGGTGTCTGTCCGAGTGTTGAAGGTGCTGATTTTTATTTAGACTGCTTTCGTAGCTGTTAACCTTAGCGGACCTACAGTTCGATTTGGTACAGCTCCACATCGGTTGGCAGAGCCGATTGCGAGGACTTTGTTCTGTCCGGCAGTTTATTGGGTGACAAGTTCCAGACCGTTGGCTGGAGTTGTGGGTTGTCGCACTTGCGATATCGCAATAATCTGACTACTTAGGTGGTAGCAGCGCTGGACGATTCTGTTACATAGTTAGTTCTTTCAGTGCGTTCAGTCACACGTGTCTTGAGAGCAACTGTTCCAAATCATGTCTGGTCGAGTGGCTTCTGTGCGCCAGTGTTTTGCCGGCGGATCAATGCCTGCACAGTGAAAGGCCGGAAGTAAAGGTTACTTCCTTCACGGAGGAGAAGGGTTAAACACCCTGCTGGGAGTGAGGGGAAAGAACTTGCGTTAGCAGTGGAGACCTCGTCGGCTGATGAGGGTACTGGACCTTCGGTTGGGTCCCCGCCGCGTAGGAAGGTGCGAATAGGTTCGCCTTCGTTGGTGAGGTCAGAGTTCTGGAGTAGTTGTGCTCGTGCCAGGTGACACTGCTGAAGAAGTGGTTGTCCACCCTATCGTCAGCTCAACGTCATGGGTGTAGTGAGGATTAAGGGGAAGAAGCGCATTAAGATTGCTTCTGTAAAGGAGTATCCTGTTGGCAATTAATTAAGGAGGGTAGAGAAAATGGTTGGTGTGGTTGGGGAAGCGCTATCAGCCATGTTGCCTGCCATGAAGGCAGTGACAGCTATGAATGCAACACCTTGGTGTTTGGGGTCAAGGACTTTGAGGTCACTACCGCGAAGGGGCTGATGGAGCTTGCCTCGAAGTATGAGGCGCTCCTGATGACGGTAGTTACCGAGAATGCCCATCTTCGCGGTCAGGTTGACGCTCTAAGGGGAGGTATGGGGGTATATTACCCCAGCCGAAGAGGTCGGTTGTGGGGTTGGCTCCGGCTGAGTCGGTGCGTGCGCCTCCAGCACCTGTGTTGGAGGCGATTGCTCCGGCATTGCCGAAGCCCGTGGAGACGTGGTCGGTGGTTGTGCGCAGCAAGGCCCCGACGACTTCCTCTAAGGAAGTCATCAAAAAAGTGGCTGCTGATGGTACGTCGTCCTTGAGGGATCGGACAAATTGATGTCCGCCCTTTTGGAGGCGGGAAGGTGCTACATAAAATTAGTTCTCTATACAGGGTTCGACCAATGGATCGCCCTGTTGCTGGCTGCTTCCGGTGTATGGGTTTTGAAGCCATAGAGTGGCTGAGTGTAGGGCCAAATCAGATGTCTATAGGAGGTGTGGTCAAGAAAGTTCTGAGCTGCCGATTGTGGCAATGCCCCCATTGTCGCTTTGTGCATTTAAGAATGAGCCAGCTGGGTATCTTATGATGTCAGCTGTCTGCCCGATTTACTGTGGCGTTAATTGGGCGTGCCTCTCCAGACACTGATGGGGGGATTTTTCAGCTTAATTGTCAAAGGTTCTGATACTCTTGGTGTCGTGTGAGTTAGGGGGTTGTATGGTTGAGGGGGTGTGGCATTGCCTTATGCCACCAATGTGGTATTGGTTCAGGGTCTTCCTGGAGGTTTTAGGGTCTTTACGGACCTTGGGAGTTAATGCTGCAATAGTTGTGAATGATTCCGGCTACGATTGTGTAGTGTTGGATTCGTCACAACAGGGGGAATATATCCTATAGAGAGGGAGTTCGGTAGAATGATTGTCGCTAATTTATATTGCAAAGTTAGCTTGAGCCCCTAAAATTTCTGGGCTATATGGATAAGTTACTACTTCATGGCGAGTGGTAGCCCATTAGTCCACTAGGGTTGGATGCGAATGCCTCGTCCTCGATGTGGTTTAAGTAAGGTATCCAGACATTCGTTTGGATATCAAAGCCACGTTCGAGGAGAGGTAATGAATGAATGGGTGTTGGCTAAGGGCCTTCACATTCTGAATATGAGCCGAGTGAGTGTTATACGTTTGATGGGCCTTCGGTGTGAGTGATATTGACATTGACGCTGTATTCTGACGCGCCATGTAGAGTGTTTAGTTGATTTTAAGTGGGAGGAGTTCGAGGAGGGTGGGGTCTGAGTGATCATAATTTGATCCAAATTGTGGTTGCTCCTCGTTCCCCCTCCTTTGGTGTGTGTTAGTCCGTTGCGGCATTAGAAGAGAAGAAGAAAGGCGCGCGCCTCTGATGCCAGCTGGAACCGATAACAGACAAGTATGTAAGGGAAGCGTTATTTAAATACCGCTTAGAGTGTTTGATGATCTGGAGGTGGACGAGCAAATTGCTCGGCGTGTGAGATTGGTGTGGGGTGTGAATGACAGGTTGTTCAGGAAGTGTGGAAGTTTTAGGGTTAGAAAAATTAAGTGGTATTTGATTTCAGTTAACCTTGAAGAGGAGGACTGTCCGGCGGTTGAGACGAAAAAGTTTCAACGTGCTCGGCAGTTCAATTCTGATGAGTAGGATTTCAGGTTTAGGTATGATTTCGATTTGTGCGATGAGTGAATATGAAGATATGATTGTGAAAATTAAGGAAGAAGATTGGAGGAGGTTTTATGGTGTGTGACAATAGGGATGACCCGCACAAATGATTAGGTCCACTATAGAATCTGCAGAAGGTCACATGAGAGAATATAACACCTCTGCTAGATTTGGTGACACTGTGTTATCAACGTGGAGAGAGTGTGCTGGGGATTCTGTTAGGAGCGTTCTTTTCCCAGGACTGAAGTTCAGGCACCCCATGCCACATGAGGTACCTGTTCCTCCATTAGATAATGGGGAGCTGGGATATGCCTTTGACCTGGTCAGATCTAAACAGTCTCCAAGTTTTGATGGTCTGTTTCGGGAGAGAGATGTGCAAATGCTTGTGGAAGTTCATTCCCGGAATGCCTGGAGGGTGTTACTGATAGGTGCATTTGTGAGGGATATTTTCCACGTGAGTGGAAAAGTGCCAGAGTTGTTCCTCTCCTGAAGTCTCCTGATAAGATCAGGAGTGATCCTCGTTCTTATCGGAGACATCAGTCTCCTTCCGGTGCTTGGAAAAGTGTTGGAAAGAGTTATGGTGGAACGGCTTCAGGAGCTAACGCAGGATTTGAAGTTAGACAGAGCAGTATGGACAGGAAAGGACGCTGTGTAGAAGATGCCTGGATGTATGTGCAGAATCTTGTGAGGGAGAATGCCAACAAATATGTGTTGGCTCATTTGTTGACTTCAAGGAGGCGTTTGATTACCTAATCTGGGATCGAGTGATTCAACGGCTAGAGGAGCTTAACTTGTTCGGAAATTCATTCTCTAGCGGAGCTTCTTTTCGGACAGGAAAGCCTCTATCGTTGATATGGATAGGAGTGTGAAGATCAGAGTAGTTCATTGGCTGCCCGCGAGGATCCATCTGTGGTCCATATGTTGGGTACCTCATGATGGACTCATTGCTTGAGCAGCTCGAACCACTCTGCAGATGTTGTGCGTATGCGGATTATTCCTACTTCTTTTAGCGGTCAAAGGCCGTTCAGGGTCTGAGATTGAAAGGAATGGAGGGCAACGGTATTGGAGGTGCTCATAAGTGGGGTGTGGGTGTGGGGGTTGACATATCGATGGATAAAACTGGTGACAATGCTCTTAAAGGGTAGACTGTCACCGAGGCGTCCACCGGTTGTCCGTGTGAATGGGGTCAGCATCAGGTATGTGACGCAAGTCAAATATCAAGTTTGACCATGAGCGAAAGAATGTGTTTTACTCCACACTTGGTGAGTGTGAAGCGGCGGCTGCAGGCGATTGTTGGTAGTGTCAGGCGCGTTTTACAGAGTGATTGGGGTCTCGGGCGTCGTGCTGTCCGCTCCGCGCCAGCTGGTTTGTTTGTGGCCTGTGCCGCGCTGGATCACTATATGGTGGAAGGTGGCCGCGATGGTTTCGGGTCGTCGAAAGCTTCTCTCCATACAGCGTTGCATGGTCTTTGCCTGTTTACCTGTATGTCGCACCGTTTCTACCACAATGCGTTGCAGGATTTTATTCAGGTGTACCCCCTCTTGACCTGATTGTTTTACAGCGTGCTGTTTCTTTCAGGTTGAGGAGGAGTTTGAGTGTGTTATTGCTGCGGAATGAATGGATTTCTGACGATGATGTGGAGAGGTTGGGATAATATCTAGGAAGCAAGAGGCTTCTAGATGACAGAAGGGTTGAGGTAAGGTGGCAAGACCGTTGGGATAATAAGTCCTAACGGTCGTGTGACTTATAATTACATTCAGGATGTTGGGTTTGTTGGGGAAAGCGGATTTCAGATTTTGTCTGAGTCTGGGTTTCCTATTTTAGGGCATGGAGCCTTTGAATGTCTTTTTGCATCAGAGGCATCTCTCCTGATGGAACGGAATGTATGTGTGGGGCGCGTGTTGAGGATTAGGTGCATGTTATTGCTGAATGCCCGATGTACTCGGACATTAAGTTCATACAGAGTGTCAGGATTAGTTGGACTGATGGACAGTTAGATGTTAGTGGTGTGATCTCCACTGGATTGGGATACCGAACGATTAGAATTATTTGGTGTGTTTGCGCG
>JAMOBL010000071.1:0-103000 GCA_031772095.1 Zeugodacus tau
GGTTTGCCGAAGACTCTCAAGCAATGGGGACATCGAAGATACTTTTTGCGACGCCGGAAACTTTTGTCTTCCACGAAAAATATAAGCGGCGATTTCTTTTGCCCTTGTGCGAAAATTCCCCAAACCATAGACAGTCGCGGTGTCCACATTACGCAGATTTTCAACACTAGGTTCCGTTTGATGCAGGTGGCGGGAGGGCAACGGCTTACGTAAGAAGTTCGGTTGCCCCGTCCGAAGCCTGCGAAAGTTTTCGGACAAGCGCGACCAAAATTCAGCACGCGCCCTAGCTGCTGCTTCACAGGCTAACGTTTTCTGCTGTCGATGAAGGCGGAAAGCGTTCACCGTCTCTACCAAGGCGTTGCCGCGACGTGCTATCTTAGCATATTGCATGGCACACAGCCATCGAAGGTAAGACATTGCGATGTTATCACCGCACGGGGGTCAGAACTCTTTACTATTGACTATTGAATCCACAAACAGTACTTCACATCAAATTTTGGTCGAACCTTCTATTATTAGGACTTTTCAGTTATTTTTTCAATCGAAATATTCTAAAGAAAATTTTCTGTTTACTTAAAATAATTTTCAAGCGAAGACAATTAAAGAAATCTACGAAAATTTCACACATATACATTTATTTCAAAGTACAGTAGTTAAAAAATTTCTGTACAGAAGTGGATTTATTTTTATTTATGAGCTGTCATATAACTAAATTTAGGTCCTTTGCGCGTAAGATCAGTTATAGAGTACTCTGTTTCACACTCCAAAGCAACTAGTTGAGGAAAATGTAGAACCGAATGTGAAAATAGCTACGAAATTACCAGGATTTCAACAGAGTGTGTTCTTGCTGTCCACTGGCATAACCCAGCAAGTACTTACAGAGAAATAGTACTCTAAAATGGTAAAGTAACTAGTGAAGCAACCCAACTATCTTACTCAGAGCTTATACACTTGTTTCCCCTCGAACATAACTATGTGCATAACCATGTCCACAATAAATGCAAAGTAGAATTTTTTCGTTAATTTGCACTATGTTATGCAACAAGGAAAGCTTCTCCTGTTTAATACATGTGCCAAGAGCGAAAGTAAATTTAATTAGCTGGCCAGTGAACGCTAAGCTGGTGCTAAGATGTTATCGGATGCCAAAGGTCATTTTCGTAAATGTTGGCAATAGACGACGCCCTGGCATACGCAATTCGGCTGAAGCGTGTCTCGAGTGCAAATCGATGGCTAACAAAGGATAACAAATGTTTGGTTCGGTGTAAGCATACTCACCATTAGTGGCAATGACTACAAGCCAGAACAAGAAACGGTTAGAGACAGCGTTGCTTGATCTGACAAATGTTTAGTAAACATTTTTCTTCGAACAGTTGATTTCATGAAAAGTAGTCGAAGCACTAAATTGTACGACGCTCAGACATGGTAGGAAATTTGCATTGATATTTAGAGGTTGTTTAAGTGGGTATCTACTGTACATAGTTTTATATTTTGAATTTTTACACATGGTAAGGAACAATATTCCCTTCTTAAGTACCTATTTCCATGCACATAGTCTTTGAAACAGTTGCAACAGAGAACGAACACACGTTATGAGATTTGTGGCGCCAGTTTTCTCACCAAAGTGTTTGAAAAAACGTGACTGGCAATAATATCATCTAAAAATGCCAAAATCTCGTTTGGAAAATATTAGAATCATTGTAGTCCTAATACTCTTTGGAAGTTGCATATAAATGGCACATGTTTGTGTAAGCTGATGCAGATGACCATTTCTCACAAGACTCCCCTGGCCGAATCCGGACGGCAGGCAAGCAAAAGCGGCTTTGTTAACAATGTGGCCATGTTAATTACACACATGAGATATACATATACATATTAGGAAACTCACAGCCCCAGAGAACATTTCAAGCCAATTGGTTGTGTTTCAGTATACCGCATTGGTTTCTAGATTATGTCTGACTTGTTACGATAATACTCATTACCCAGCCAATGTTTGAAGCCGACTTCAGTACCGCTTTTGTGCTGTGTTCGTTTCTTTACCCAAATTGGTTGCAATAAATGCTGGGTCACGCGATATTTAGGCTAAATTATGACTCGTTTCATTTAACTCGACTGACGACAGAATTTATTGCGATGACGTCGCCATTGTGTACAAGACAAGTAAGACAAATGGCCTGGAACGCATTCATGACGCTGCTGTCGATTATTAACCATACTCAGTGTGCTGCAGCAAAGGTCAGCCTGGTCATCTGTGTCACACTTAATGGCACATACGTGAGCCTTAGAAAATATGGCTAATTAATTACATCTACATTGCTCCTGTGGCATTTTAGTCACGGCGAGGAGGCGAGGAGAGATAATTTTGCCTTATTGTGTTGTCAACGTATCATTAAGATTTTATTGGTAAAACATTTAGGAGTATTTTAGTAATTATGAAAGCGTGTGCCAGCTGTATTGATGTGGTAATTAAGGACTATAATGTTATGCAATTAGCACGACTATTATTGGCTGCATTCAGTAAAAGGCATAATTGATTAAATTGAGCTATTAGGCGAAGATATTTTTGTAAGGAAAAGAAAACACATTTTTAATCACCCAGCGATTATTCTACTCTTAAGCAAAATAAATGTGTTCAATATGCAGAGATCAAATACGAAGTGTGCAATGCTTAATTTTGTGGTGGCTTAGTAGAAATAAATATTCAATTTTCAATATTTTCTACTTTTTCGAGAATATTTTTATTGTTAATATTATTATAACAGTTTATTCAGTATTCATTGGTCTATTCACACATATATGAATATACACATAAATAACAATTGTGTTATACTTGTATGACTGCAATAACTGAAAACAATTGACGCAGCTATTCTAATGTTAATGCATGCAAATGCTTAGCAATCGAGTTTAATTGAAACACTTAGCAGTTCTGCACAAGTGCTAGCTATCATCCATAATTCACAGTCTATAATTCATGTGAATGCCAGCGTAGTGCACAAACATATTCCGGCAAATGAGAGTAATAAAGCCATAAACTATTTATATGAACGTCGCCGCGGATTGTTTAAATAATTTATTCCCGAATTTGGTTGAACTCAAATTTCGTTTAATTGTGTTTGTTCATGCCAAATGAACACATCTCTGCATTGTCCTCTAAACTATTGTTCTTTGAAATATCGTTTTAGCCTGAATGTAGCGTTCCGTTCTTCAGTTAGCAAAAATATTTCAAATATCCTTTATTCAGATTTTAATCTTGTGAGACTCGAATCACTTTACTTGCGAGAATTTTAAAATGAGTCACT
This sequence comes from Zeugodacus tau, assembly GCA_031772095.1. Classification (NCBI taxonomy): domain Eukaryota; kingdom Metazoa; phylum Arthropoda; class Insecta; order Diptera; family Tephritidae; genus Zeugodacus; species Zeugodacus tau. The sequence goes on from JAMOBL010000071.1 coordinate 3,300, forward strand.
TTTCTATGGCCTTTGACCACTTCCGGCTACAATTGCCCGCATACACATTTAGTAATTAACACTTGACCTCTAACATAATTAGATGCACAAAGAGACATCGTGCTTTGCATTGGCTTTGCTTGTTGTGCTCATTATCTTTGCTCCTTGTGCTCTCGTTGTTGCTACATCTCTAATAGGCAATATAGGTTTAATGTTATTGCCTTGAAATCGTGTTTGTTTGAACCGTCTTATGCGTTTAACTTCGTAGAATGGGGAGCTTACTTCAAGTGGCTACAATTTGAGTGTATGTATGTATCTCTTTCTCTTCACTACCACACAGGCCCAGGCGCACTTCTATCTACGAATACCAAGGCTTGACTTTTGTGGCACCTTGTGTTGTGGTGTGTTAAAGGAGCTTGTCCAACACGCTGGTTATTGAGCTCCTATACCACAAGCGTAGCTTTGGCAACCCTCAGAATACGGAACGTATTAATTAGCGTGTGACTAATTGGAACTTATCAAATTATGAAGCGCATTTCGGAGAGCTCAAATTTCTAATATTAACTTTAACTATAAATAGTCAGTGATTCTACATTTTCCTAAGTTTTTTATGGAATTTGTGTTAAATTGAGATCACAAATAATTGTATACTTAATGCATAAATCATAATTTAACAAAAAAAAACCCAAAAGGGACAACAAATAAACCAGTTGAAAAACTTGTGATTGTAACTTAATGCTTTTTATATTCAACTAGCTGACCCGGCGAACTTTGTACCGCCTAACAGTCAATGAATGTGGTGTTACAGATAAGCAGAACTTTATGATTTTTTGAAAGCAATACAATGAATACATATAATATTTATAGCGGCCCGGTACGTGCTTCGCTACGTATAAAGTGAAATATAAAATATAACTAATTTATAAAAAATATATATTTAATTATTTGCTAGCTATCCAAAACATTTGGATAAACAATATTTTTTGTTTTTCCATTTTGATCATGAATAAACAAACGGCTGGGGTACTGACTCTGGAACAGGCAACATAAAGTTGTCCATGTGAAAAACATGATTCCTCCAAATTCACACCACAAACGTTAAGTGTTTGCCCTTGAGCTTTGTTGATAGACATCGCAAATGATAAACGCACAGGATATTGTAATCGTTTGAATTCAAATGGCATATCAGTTGGAATCATAGGGATACGCGGTATTAAACAAACTTCTCCTTTTGATTTACCAGTTAAGATCGTAGCTCCAATCAAATTTGGCAATAAATTTTTCACTGCCAATCTGGTGCCATTACACAGTTTTGGTGGATTAATATTTCGCAATAATTCCACTTTCAGATTCAAGCAATGCGGTGGCATACCAGCCGGTTCTAATGAATTTAAAAATTCAGTTGGATAATTCATTGCCTCATTGCCATGTTTTGGCCTAGTTGGAAATTCGCTTTGCGCTATATTTATTTTTTTCACAAATTCACACAAACTTCAATAATTATTAAAAAAAAAATATAATAACTAATAATTTTGCACCGCGGTAATTTCGGACACTACTGAACGATGGGGCCAAAGAAAACGCTCCGGCGATGTTTACACTCCAATGTCATATATTCTCCTAATTTGAATTTTCTTAATGCTAAGAGTCAAAGTTCTATATACCTACAAAAAACAAAATATTCATGTATTTCTTTATGCAAAATAAATGCACCGTAATATAGTTCGATGTCTTTTCAAAGCCTACTTTGTTTGTCGATCTGCCTGCTACATACATACCTACATGTTGATATAAATATAATGCAGTAAGTTTGTAGGTGGGAATAATAAGTATGGTAGTTAAGACGAAAGTTCATAAATTTTGAGAGCGAAAGAGCGTAGCTAAGTAGGTAACAAATCGTTTAGTAAATGATTAAACTATTATTGATGTATGTATGCTAATATGAGCGCTTTTCAGCTTTCCAAGTAGGTACGAGTTAAATAAAAAAAAAATGTAACATATGTGTGGTGAATTTTTTGAAACATTTTGGCCGATATCTCGAGACCCTAGTCACGGAGCAGCATCAAAATACTCTATACTATAGAAATCATCAACAGCTTCCATTTGCTACCCATATTGTACAAACACATCCTAGGGTTACCCGGGTCCACGTTTTGGCCTATTTCTCGAGACCCTGGTATCCGATTGATTGCCTGCTATATACGTACCTACATGTGTGGTGAAATTTTTGAAACATTTTGGCCGATATCTCGAGACCCTAGTCACGGAGCGGCATCAAAAATACTCTATACTATAGAAATCATCAACAGCTTCCATTTGCTACCCATATTGTACAAACACATCCTAGGGTTACCCGGGTCCAAGTTTTGGCCTATTTCTCGAGACCCTGGTATCCGATTGATTGCCTGCTACATACGTACCTACATATGTGGTGAAATTTTTGAAACATTTTGGCCGATATCTCGAGACCCTAGTCACGGAGCGGCATCAAAATACTCTACACTATAGAAATCATCAACAGCTTCCATTTGCTACCCATATTGTACAAACACATCCTAGGGTTACCCGGGCCCACGTTTTCGCCTATTTCTCGAGACCCTGGTATCCGATTGATTGCCTGCTCCATACATACCTACATGTGTGGTGAAATTTTTGAAACATTTTGGCCGATATCTCGAGACCCTAGTCACGGAGCGTCATCAAAAATACTCTATCCTATAGATATCATCAACAGCTTCCATTTGCTACCCATATTGTACAAACACATCCTAAGGTTACCCGGGTCCACGTTTTGGCCTATTTCTCGAGACCCTGGTATCCGATTCTTAAAATTTCAAAACACAAACCATCTACTGAATAGTCCAAACAAAGCCTAAAAATTTGGTTTGGATAGGTGAGCCCGTTCTTGAGTTATAAGATTACCAAGGAAATGTAACTTCTTTTTATATATATAGATTACAATCATAGCAATAATTACAGTTTAGTCTAGCTTCAGCATTAACAGGTACTTTTTGATTTGTGATTAAAAAATTGAGAAAACATAAAAACAAGTAAGTAAAGGCTAAGTTCGCGTGCAACCGAACATTTTATACTCTCGCAATTTATTGAAGAAATTTAACCAATACATATATGCGGAATAAAGCTCACCGTATTTTTGAAAAACCTATAATTAGGTATATGGGAGCTAGGAGAAGATACTTTTGAAACACCTACAATGAGGTATATGGAAATGTTATGACCCGATTTTAATAATTTTTGGAACAGAGACACACTATTAGAAGAAAACAATTTCCTCTGAATTAAATTGAGATATCTGAGAAATTTACCCATATTTTCGGATAAAATTTATCCTTAGGCGCTGAGTTCAACATGTTCGATATCTGGGGCCTTGAAAAGTTATGGTCCGTTCTCGACAATTTTTTCACAAGTGAAGCCAGAGATGATATGCACTAATTGTGTAAAGTTTTATTCCGTTATCTTCATTGGTTCCTTATGTTTACATTATAAAGTGAAGGAATAAGATGGATTTCAAAATTGAGTTATAAGGAAAGTAGTAGTGGTTGTGAACCGATTTCGCCCATTTTCTATCCGTGTTATCAGGGTGTCAAGAAAATATTATATACCGAATTTCATTCGAATCGCTCGAGTAGTTCCTGAGATATTGTTTTTGACCCATAAGTGGGCGATGCCACGCCCATTTTCCATTTTGTAAAAAAATCTGAGTACAGCTCCCATCTGCTATTTCTTCTGCAAAATTTAGTGTTTCTGGCGTTTCTCGTTAGTGAGTTAACCCACTTTTAGTAATTTTCAACCTAACCTTTGTATGGGGGGTGGGCGTGATTATTATCCGATTTCAACTATTTTTATGGTAGCAACTTTTGTTGCGAGAGTATAATAATTAACTTATTGTAGTCATAGCCGTATTGAATTTTCCGCTAATAGTTCGTAATTCCGTTTAATAAAAAACAAGTAAGGAAAGGCTAAGTTCGGGTGTAACCGAACATTTTATACTCTCGCAATTTATTTATTTAACTTAATTAATATTATATAATACACAATTTGACCTACATATTCGTCATATATATTGTATAAATTCCATTGAAAGTTGGAAACCCTAATATTAGGTTAGAAGCACCGAGGTCCTCCTGTTCAATATATGGGGCCTTGAAAACCTATGGTCCGATTTCGGCGATTTTTAGAAATGGGCTGCCACACTATAAATACAGTATTTGTGCAAAGTTTTGCACCGATATTTTTACTAGTGCTTACTTTATATATTCTAAAGTAAACGATTCAGATCATCTTCTAAGTTCTGGTATATAGGAAGTAGGCGTGGTTGTGAAGCGATTTGGCCAATTTTCACAACATATTATTGGGAGGTAAGGAAACTATTACAAACCAAGTTTCATTGAAATCGGTCGAGTAGTTCCTGAGATATGGTTTTTGACCCATAAGTGGGCGACGCCACGCCCATTTTCCATTTTGTAAAAAAATCTGAGTGCAGCTTCCATCTGCCATTTCTTATGTGAAATTTAGTGTTTCTGACGCTTTTCGTTAGTGAGTTAACCCACTTTTAGTAATTTTCAACCTAACTTTTGTATGGGAGGTGGGCGTGGTTATTATCCGATTTCTTTCATTTTTGGACTGTATTAGCAAGGGGCAAAAAAAACGACTGCAGAAAGTTTGGTTTATATAGCCCAATTAGGTTGCGAGATATGTACAAACAAACTTACTAGTGGCGGGGCCACGCCCACTTCCCCAAAAAAATTACATCCACATATGCCCCTTCATAGTGCGATCCTTCATACCAAATTTTATTTCCATAGCTTAATTTATGGCTTAGTTATGGCACTTTATGTGTTTTCGGTTTTCGCCATTTTGTGGGCGTGGCAGTGGTCCGATTTTGCTCATTTTCGAAAGCAACCTTCCTATGGTGCCAAGAAATAAGTGTTCCAAGTTTCATCAAGATATCTCAATTTTTACTCAAGTTACAGCTTGCACAGACGGACGGACGGACAGACAGACATTCGGATTTGAACTCCACTCTTCACCCTGATCACTTTGGTATATATAACCCTATATCTAACTCGTTTAGTTTTGGGTGTTACAAACAACCGTTATGTGAACAAAACTATAATACTCTCTTTAGCAACATTTGTTGCGAGAGTATAAAAATAATATAATAACATAATTAATGAATCGAAATTGAAACTTATTTGCAAAAATACTAATCCAATTTATTTTTTTAGAATTATACTCTCGCAACAAATTGTACATGACGAGACGAATTGAAATCCGGATGTCTGTCCGTCCGCCCTTAAAAGCCATAAATTATGTAAAAATTTGTCAGTTTCAAGCCATGGTAAGGAAGTGATATACACAAAATCTGAAACAGGAGTATGAGGAATGGTACCTGGGGCCACAACTACTTTCCTAATAAAATTCTAACTAAATTTGTGTATTCTTGTAGTGAATCACTGTTGCGATTTGTTTAACTTTTATAGCTTAATTTGTAGTTGCAAATTGTGGGATTATAAAATGTCCGGTTACACATGAGCTTAGCTATTGCAATTTGGCTTTTTAATGCTTATGGCGGATGTAGCACACGAGTACATAACACAAGCTTTCCCCAAGTAATTTGCATTGTATGCGTTGATATAAACGGAAGGTTATACATAAATACATAAGTATCAAATATCCATATTAATATTATAAATGCGAAAGTAACTCTGTCTGTCTGTTACTCTTTCACCCCTAAACGGCTGAACGGATTTTGATGAAATTTGGTATGGTGATAGATGATAACCTAGAAATGGTCATAGGCTATAAATAATCACGTCATCGTTCTTAGGGGGTAGGCAGTAGGCAGATAACTAAATTGAGTTAGTGATTTTTAGTCGTGTTTGTTGGGACTTTTGCTCTTTCACGTCCAAACGGCTGAACGGATTTTGATGAAATTTAGTAAGGTAATAGATGGTTACCTAAAAATGGAAAGAAGACCACAATGATCACGTCATCGTACTTAGGGGGTAGAAATTAGGCAGAAAACTGAATTGAGTTAGTGATTTTTTATGTTTTTTTCTGGGAGTTTTACTCTATCATGTTCCGGACGAAGTCGCGGGTAAAAGCTAGTATAATATATATTAAAGTTTGAGATACAGATACCAGCATTACCGCACGCAGGAGAGGTCATCGAACTGCCGTCCATATGTATAGTGTTTACAATTAATTACATGCGAGTGGGCGCTGTGCGTAACAAAGATTAGATGTCGAAACTACATTTGTTTGCAGCAATACCGATCGCTGTTTCACAAGATTTTCATTTCCTAAATTGCTTGGCCAACAACTAGAATGTATACCACTTTATATACGCATGTGTGTGCCATTTGTATTTGGACTGCTGCTGGGTGAGTTACCTTAAGCGGCTTCATCCGATGCAACGAATTTCAAATATTGACAGGCATGCTAGTGGCTCTTCATAAGCCCATATGTCCAATACTGTACATACTCATAGTTGTGCTTTTGCAGAAGTCGACTTGCCATGTCCACAGCCAAGCCGGAATATTTGCTTCACATTCACGTACAGTCATACGCACGATTTCTGACAATAACTGCAGCAGCATCCACCAAAAGAGCTTGCAACCAATTTCGTTTCTAAGTTCTGGATTTTCGCATTTCTCATTTCTGGCTAAATGTAATGCTTGCCTCTAACCAAGTTGCTATTTTCGCTGTTGATTTTCAGTTGAAAATTTGTTCGACGCTATTAACAGCAATGACTTTATAGCCTCCGAGATTTTATTAACTCTGCATTATTTTCTTTTCTAAGTAGACACATATCTGCTAACGCTAGGCCAAATTCAGATTTGAGAACAATTTTTGTGGCGTGGCTTTGGATGCTTTGGTAGACGGCCAGAATTGGTGAAATTCTCACTTTTTGACATTTTGCATTTGGACGGTCCGTTTAGAATTAACATGATGATATTAGCTTAGCTTTTAATATGTATTGTAATAATTTAGTAGGAACTTTGTAAATGCAATGTGGCAAATAAATATGTTGATCGGTTGCGCCGAATTCAAACCAAAAAGTTTTGTCACGGCACTTTTGTAATCGGTATTCACACTGAAATTGTTACATGACTTTTCGCTGATAGCGTTTCTACAATGGTGAACTGCCAAACTCCCGGCGCGCATCAAACACAAAATGCCAGCGGAAAGAAAGGCAGTTTCTTGTATTTTAAGCTTCTACCATACAACAACGGATGCAGTTAATCAATGCATTGAAATTCACCATTTTTGCTGTCACTTTACAGAGTAGTACATATATGCAAGAGTTAATGGCATTCACTAGTACTTTCTTGATAATGCCAGACGGTATTAATAACACTTCGATGAGCATTGCTTTCGATGAAACAAAAATGGTGGATTTCGAAGTGTTGACAATTGTGGTAATTTAACTTAAATTAAAGGTTTTTAAAGATAGCGTCCTCGTCATGTTAGACTCTAGAAATGTTGTTATTTATTATTGTTATTATTTAGTTGTGGTGTGATAACGGATGTCCAGAGCATACTGGGATTATGGAGGGAACACTCCTCCGACCTGCTGAATGGCATTGAAAGTACAACACCAGGAGATGGCGAACCCGATTCCCCAATCGATGACCCGACCATGAAGAAATTCTAATAGCAATTACCCGCTTGAAGAACAACAAAGCGGCGGGGGCCAATGGATTACCGGCCGAGCTAATCAAATACGGCGGCGAAGAACTGATAAGGTGCATGCATCAGCTTCTTTGTAGAATATGGTCTGAAGAAAGCATCCCTGACGATTGGAATCTCAGTGTGCTCTGCCCAATCAATAAAAAGGGAGATCCCACAATCTGCGCCAATTACCGTGGGATCAGCCTCCTAAATATCGCATACAAGGTTCTATCGAGCGTACTGTGTGAAAGACTAAAGCCCACCGTCAACAAACTGATTGGACCTTATCAGTGTGGCTTTAGACCTGGAAAATCGACAACTGGCCAGATATTCACCATGCGCCAAATTTTGGAGAAGACCCGTGAAAAGAGGATCAACACACACCACCTTTTTGTCGATTTTAAAGCTGCTTTCGACAGCACGAAAAGGAGCTGCCTTTACGCCGCGATGTCTGAATTTGGTATCCCCGCAAAACTAATACGGTTGTGTAAATTGACGTTGAGCAACACCAAAAGCTCCGTCATGATAGGGAAGGACCTCTCCGAGCCGTTCGATACCAAACGAGGTTTCAGACAAGGTGACTCACTATCGTGCGACTTCTTTAACCTGATGCTGGAAAAAATTATAAGAGCTGCAGAGCTAAACCGAGAAGGTACAATCTTCTGCAAGAGTGTACAGCTCCTGGCGTACGCCGATGATATTGATATCATCGGAAGCAACAACCGCGCCGTTTGTTCTGCTTTTTCCCGCATGGATAAGGAGGCGAAGCGAATGGGTGTGGAGGTGAATGAGGACAAGACGAAATATCTCCTGTCATCAAGCAAACAGTCAGCGCCTCCGTCTTGGCTCCCACGTCACTGTTGACAGTCATACCTTTGAAGTAGTAGATAGTTTCGTCTACTTTGGACTGAGTAGACAATTGAAAAGTAAAGTCCTCTCTCGACGAACCAAAATCAAACTCTACAAGTCGCTCATTATTCCCGACCTGATGTATGGCGCCGAAGCGTGGACGATGACAATATCCGATGAGACGACTCTTGGGGTTGTCGAGAGAAATGTTTTGCGTAAGATTTATGGTCCTCTGAACATTGGCAACGGCGAATACCGCAGACGATGGAACGATGAGCTGTACGATTTATACGACGACATTGACATAGTTCAGCGAATAAAAAGTCAGAGGCTACGCTGGCTAGGTCAAGTTGTACGAATGGATGAAAACACTCCAGCTCTGAAAGTGTTCGATGCAGTCCCCGCTGGAGGAAGCCGCGGAAGAGGACGACCTCCACTCCGTTGGAAAGACCAAGTGCAAAGTGTCCTGGCTTCACTTGGTGTTTCCAGTTGGTGCCAAAAAGCAAAAAGGAGGAATGAGTGGCGTGCTCTGGTTGATTCGCCTATAATCGCTTAAAGCGGTTCCTACGCTAAATATATAATATATATATATATATATTATTTCGTTGTGAGGAACATAAACATATATTATTTCAGCTAATAGTTTCATAGTATGACGTAGTAATCAATGTCATTGCATGCAACATCTGCTTCCATTAAAATGCTCAAATAAATATTTACAACTTTCGGGTGTAAGTTTTACTGCAACAAATTAACGCATATTATGGCAGTAAAAAGTGTTGACTTGTTTGCCATAAATGTCACGCCGCGTCATGGCCCCGCCCTCCATTTCACCATGCACGTAATCGCACTCACACATTTGATGATTTATAAGCACATACAGAGAAGTGCAAATTTCTACAAAACTCTGGTGCGTGACTTTGCCATCGGAATGAGAGCAACGCTTGGTGGCAGAGTGAAAAACACATATCCAGTTTTTTAGTGCCATTGAGTGAACATTGAGTTCTTTATAATGTTTTCTACATGCGTTTACTACTTGTGCTGTTGTTTTTTGTTAGCCTTAACTGAGCTGATTGCCATTTAACGCTGAAATAAAGCCATAAGCAAGTTACAAGTTTCAAATAGCAACAAAGGCAACCCACAACAATGGAAGTTCCAAAACGAATTTATGTCGTCAAATGGAAAAAAGTGCGATGTAATTGCTGCAGTTGCCATCAACTCGCTTGGCAAGTTATGCAAAGCGACCTACAACAATAGCAACGCAAAGAATTTTGGCGGGCAAATTCACTTATGACTGGAAGTCGCTGTGTGCGAGTGGGTGTGAAACAATGCCGCATGTGTGTCAAATACATGTGGCTAGCGAGTGCCATTCAAGGCATGCGACAACAGCTGTTTACTGTGCACAAGAGTGCAAAACAATACATACAACGCACAAACACATGTTGGAACTATTAGCTGGCCCTTTCACTGAAAGCCTTCCTTGCCTCCTCCCCTTTTGCAATCTGTTTTGAGCTTGAGCTGTGCGAAATGGCAATTTGGTTTCTACAATGCTCTGCCCGCCAGAGGTTGTCCCCCAGGCCCTGGTTAGTGAGTTAGTTTGTCCACTCTGTGCGCAGTCCACTGGCTGGTAAAAGGCATCTCGTTGCCCTGCAAAAGAGCATGGAAAAGGCTTTAAACTCGTTTAATTAGTTGCGTTGTTACATACTCAAATGCGATGAGAATGTATGTGCGTGCGTGTGTGACAATGTGTGTGGACATGCGTTTAGCATGCAAAGAGCTTGTAATTAATGTGGCAACTGCGGTCGTAGCCATGTAGAGCCACTTTGAAGACCAATCAGCGCAGGAGCAGCAGAGTAAGCCGACTTTTCGGCTTAATTGCTTTGTTTGATTCAATTTTCATTAAATAAATTATTTAATGTACTTCGTTGTATTTGTTAAATTCGGCATTGGTAATTCGTTTTTAATTCTAAAATTGCAATATCCTCTCAATGGCTTTGGGGCTTCTTTTCTGCTTAACTAAAAGCATTTTGTAAAACTTTAATTCCGTTAGCCAGTGTATTTAGTTACAACAAATCTGTTGATTGTTTGCCATCATGTAAGCTGTTAAGGAAAATAGGTCAGCACAGGAGGCATCCAAAAGGAGAATACACGCAATATTGCACTGCAATTCAGGCTCACCTTTGATCACAAAGTGCATAATATATGAGACAAAGTCATTTATATTCCATTTGTAGCTGAAAGTATCCCTTCGACTCAGTGTACTTCTGACCCAGAAGTATGAAATGATTTTCTTTGCTGAATAGAGTAAATAAATATGTATTTTGTAGCTTTATAACTTTACAGCACAAAAACCAAAACAAGTAATTTTTCCGTAAATTCATTTACTCAATAATATCTTGATTAAATTATGTAAATTGCTTGTTGTGTGTGTTAAATTGTGCACTTCACCATAAAGGCACATCGAAAATTAAAGTCAAACTTAACAAAAATGTTTTCAATATTCATGAATTTATGATATTATATTGACCACAGATTTTGTAAACGCCAAGAGCTGCCCTTGCACCGCGAAAAAATCAAAATTGATATCCGTTGCTAATTTATAGTGAATGAATGTATTAAATTATTGTAATGGCGATAAAAGTGGCCGGCGCTTCCAGAAGAATGGCGCTTAAACTGTAAGTATGTCAGTCACCGGCAACCCAAAAGTAACGCAACCCGTAATCAACAAATTAGAAGAAATAACCCATTTATTATGATATAAAAATTACTTGCTAACAGCTTAAAGCCAGTAAAACTAATAACTATGTATGTATATCTGAATAGCACATATCTGTGAGAAATTTAAAATTTGTTCATATTTTTGTCTTGTAGGTAAAAAAAGTAATTGAATTTAATTTTGCCATATTAAAAGTTAAAACGTTGAAGTGTTATTACTTTTGTGTTAGACAGCTCTTACTTGGCATGGTATTGGCTGCGGTCAAGTGTGAAATCCACTCTTCATCTGAGTTGAAAAGTTAAGAAGTTTGTTGAAGTTTCTGACAGGCCATTCATTCATTTTGACAAGCCTCAATCGAACTTTAAGAAATGTGGGCTACTGTGTACAAAGGCAACACTTGATGGACAATATAATGCAGTTGAGAGGTGCATAAAACCGAAAGTGCTTGTACACATTTGGTTCTGGAAAAGTAGAATTGATGAAAGGTGTTAGATGTGGCACAACTTTGTTTGATTTGACTTTGTTTCGATGAAATTGCGATTTTGCTTTACTTGTTACAAATACTTTTCTGTCAGCATCACAAAACAAAGAAACCTAACCTCTTTGAAGAGGATATTAATTGTGGTTATGTGTTGGGTTTACATTTGTATTACAGATTCCTATTATTCGGATGTGTGTAGCACATTCAATATAAATTCCTACCTTACTTACTTCTTCGGTTAAATATAAAATTAAAAAATACTTTAAAATAAATGAATGTGTTCCAACCAATTGAGTTCAAAGCTTACAATCCGATGGATGGTCTCATAAATTCAGTTGCAGTTTAAGCACATTTGGAACGGTTTACAGCTTAATCCAGCAATCTTCGCCCTACCTCCCTTTGTAATGTAATAAAGCTGCCCTATTGACGAAGCTGATCGTTTCAGTTTAGAGTATATCGAGCAATGAGGCTGTTGCATGATGTGCATTTGGCCCCCTTCTCATCCTGACCAGAAACTCGTTATGTACAGTTAATCATGCGGATAGCCCCAGCAGGGCCCTCATTGAAGGCGTTCGCCTTTGATTTGTGATTAATCAAACTAATTATAATGATTAAATAGACGAAGTACACCGAAGTTAGTCTTCTGCAACTTTAAAAAACATTCCTTTGGGCAAATGTTACATTCTTTTAATATAAGAATAAATTATAATTTCCCACAGCGCTCGCATTTTTTTCTTTGCCGAAAGTTATCCGCACGGAACTTTAATATGTTTCCTTACAATTTATCTTAGACACGCATACATAGGATTTTGTTCCTTTACCCAGCAGATTTTAGAATGATCGTTTGAGACCTCCTGGATTAATCCTTTAGGAGATATCCTATACTCCCTATTACTCCTAATACTCGTGTGTAAATACACGTAAAATTGTATACTCGTTTTTAACATTGCATGTCATTGCAACGCGAGTGCTCCTTTTAACCTCCTAATGGAGATCTCTATGATTACTGCTATAGGAGATCTCTATGATTAATCCCAAAGGAGATCTCTATGATTACTGATATAGGAGATCTCTATGATTACTACTATAGGATATCTCTATGATTAATCCCAAAGGAGATCTCTATGATTACTACTATAGGAGATCTCTATGCTAAATCCTATATTATTTTCAACCTGCAATTATTTTAACCCATCTTTACCCATCGTTGCGCAAGCGCAACATTTCAAGTTCGTTTTTCTTTTTATTTATAAAATAAGGAAATAAATCTATGAAATCTAATCCAGTCTCAAAAAGAAGAACTAACAGATAGGCAAACATTTTTTTTATGGTTTTTCAAATACAAATGCATTTTATTTTTATCATTCAAAAACTGCTAATTGAGTCATCTCGGGATCGATATATTCATCCAATCATAAAAAATATTAATTTAAATAAAGCTTTACTTTTTACACTGTACAAAGCTTTAATAATATCTTATTTGTGATATAAACCATTTTGGTGGACAAAACTACCTACACGTGTTGTTTATCTTACATTTCTAGGAAACATTGCGTATACGCAACGTTGGGAGTAACAATAGTCAGTTGTTATTGTTACTCAGCATGCCATTCGTGTTAGAAATGTATTGCCAATAATGGGTTCTCGCTATTCAAGGAGTAGTTCTGTTTTGTTTTTATTATTCAGTTGGTTCTAGAACGTTGAGCTAATAGCATAGATAACTTGATACGAGACTATTTTGCCATTGGTACTATTCGAGAAAATAGAACAATGAATAAAACCATGATAAATACGAAAACTCTTCAGAAAAAAGAGAGAGGGTCATTTGATTTCAGCTTTGACCAAAAACATGAAGTACTATTAGTTCGATGGAATGACAATTCTGTGGTGAATGTAGCTACTAACAACGCAAAAATCGAACCATTGGTTACAGCAAAACGTTACGATAGAAAACTAAAAAAATGGTGAATGTGCCTCAGCCCCAGGTTATAGCAGATTATAATAAAAACATGGGAGGCGTCGATAATGGAATTATCGAGCATGATAATGGATTTGCAAATTATAGGATTCGAGTAAGAGGGAAAAAGTGGTGGTGGTCACTGTTCATCAATTTGATAGATAGTGTTTTAGTAAAATCGTGAAAGATTTACAATCTGGCAAATGAGCGATCTATGACTCAATTAGAATTTAAATCTTACGTTGCTGTTAGTTTGATGAAAACCGAAGAAGCCCAACTTGCAAATAATTCTCACTTTTTGGGTAATTCAAATAGAAATTTAGGAAGACCATCCAAAAACGCATTACCTTTCAATATTCGCTTCGATAATATTGGTCATGTCATAGAGGAGCACGAAAATAAACGTCGAAGAAGATGTAGACAGTGTAGGAGTACAACAATTTATATTTGTAAAAAATGTCAAATATATGTTCATGCTGATTGTTTTAAAATATTTCACTCACGCTAATCGCTATAGTATTAGCGTAAGTGAAATATTTTAAATGTATTTTTATGACTTGATTGTATAATATAAGTTCAGTAATCCCAACGTTGCGTAGGTGCAACATTTCACGGAATGAAAAATAATTAATCAATATTTTTTTTTAATGATTTTCTCTTATTTTATGTATATTTAAACGTAATAAACAATAAAACCATAAAATATGCATTTATTTTTAACCTTGGGAATTAATGGGTTAACAAAAACAAATTTTTATAATTTTACTAAGTAATTATAATTTTATTAAGTTTTTTAATTAAATGAATGTACATGAAATCTATTATTATTTTTTATATTATAAGTGTTCCTGTAGAACTGAGCCTTACATTTGAGAAACGCCTTTCTGATCTTTGCCTCAAAATTAGGGTATGGGAAATCATCTTTTAAGGCCTCTAAAAATTAAACTTGTTAAAGAAATAGATGACATGAATTGAAATTATGTATTACCGTAAAGAAATATATTGAAAAGTGCATAATTCTTCAATGTCACTTTTTTTGGCTCCATCCCAATTCACTTTTAAGAGCAGGGACTCCGCAATTACTTCATCCAAAATTTTTGATAGGGGTCTCTTTGAAAATTTTTGCTTCAGATACGCCACCTATAATAAACTCAAACTGTTTAGTAACATCTTATCAAATGTATTTTATCATACTCACAATTTCTGCCTCAGGCTTATTCAAAAGCAAGGATTCTGTAGATGCTAAATCATTCAGGTTTTTAATAGGAAATATCATTAGTTCAATCTTCATCGGTGGAAATATGTCAATAATCCGCTCCAGGAGTATAGTGTTCTGCGCGGATATTTCCTCTAGCTTCCGTATTCTTTGTTCCATGTTTCTTTCTTTCCACATCATTTTCATTTTCACTTTCCACATCATTTTCATTTTGTGTATTTTGTTTTTTTTTTTTTTTTATAAAAATTATTTAATTTTTTATTTACTAGGCGTTTTAAATGCCTTTTAGAGTACATTTAATTATTAATTTAAAATATTTAATACTCAATAGATATAAAACACTTACGTCTGCACGCTTTAAAAAACACAGTTGAAATGAACAATTGCTTGAAGACACAAAATTATTTCCCGTTAAATTGTAATTTTTGAATCAAAAGTACGATTTTTAAGCTTCGAAAAATTAAAAAATCTCCTTTATTGCTCCTAAAGGAGGACAAAAGGAGATCAATACTGAAATGATGTAAAAAAAATCTCAATAGAAGTATAAAATCTCCTTTTTTGCTCCTATAAATAAAATATAAAAAAAAACACAATATAAGAACAAAATTTAAAAATCCCCCTTACTGCTCCTAAAAGAGGTCAATAGGAGGACTCATTCATTCCTCCTTTCAGGAGATCTCGCTTTTAAATCTGCTGGGTATGTATTTAGTTTAATTTGTGGTGGTTTGCGGTTGCGGTCTCATTGTCGTTGCTTGGTGCTCGATTTGCGCCAAAACTTTCTTTTCTTTCCCAACTTTCATTAGCTGGTGTTCCCTCTTGCCGCAATTTCCTTTTGTATTGATATGATTTCGAAACAATTGTGCTTTTATTACAAACCAAATAATAAAACGGCGAACAATTGTATTTTTAAAGTGTTTAAGAATTGAATGTGCGAAGTGGGAAACCTATAAATTTCTTGAGCAAATCCCGTTTGTATGATTAACTGAGCAAAACTTTGACCGTTTAATTTAATTTCATTAAACAATTAGTAGACTCCAGCATTATATTATATTTGGAAAATGCAAATAATTTCTTGACTATTTGTTTGTAATGTGAAATTACTCTTGCATTTCTTAGAAACTAAAATTAATTTATACATAAACGAATGCCACGACAAAAAGAAAATCAAATTGGTTTCAAAAATTTTTCATTTTATCCTTTGATTTCTGTTTTCTTTGATTGAAGTTTTGTTTTGCGTTGTGTAATTAAATACGTAGAAGTAGTCAGCAGGTATTTTAAATTTAATATTTGTTTCAGCTTATTGCTCTAATTGATGTAAATATTTGTGAATTTGCTGTCGGCGTGGTGTGTGCTGCGACTGATATTCTGGGCAACAAGTGCAACTTTAAAATTGAAAATTGTTCTATTGTCCGGATCTATATTGGGATTGACTGGGTTTGATCTTCAATCGACTATTTGGAGAACGATAAAACGATTGATTGAATGACTTACAGGTATGTGGCACAAAAGTCTGGTATTTAAATGTCTTGTTCTTGTGCTGCGCATGCTCTTGGCGAGAATGGCAATGTCTGATGAAAAAGTAAATAAAAAAGTAAGCTAAAAGAAAACGGTATAAGCGTCCGAAATATAATAATCATGGTTAAAGTTTGTGTAACTGTTTTGGTATGTTTTCGGCAACTGAACCCTTTTTGCCAAGTTCTTCTATTTCCTTTGCATTTTATTCTTTCACTTTCAGCAGGACACTTTTCGGTACTCAGCAACAGTTAATCCTTGTGCTACCACTTTGTCATTGCAGGCGACTTTATTGTCTTCTATTGTGACCACTCCGCTCTCTACATATCCTGTTGTCTGTATCTGGGAGTGTGCTGGTGTGTTTGCATATATTAGACAAGTCATGATGCTAACGCTGATGTCTGTAAATACCACTAATGCCCGCTTGCGACCACCGCCATCAACATCCCAACACCAACAATAACAGGAAAAAAAGCCTCGGAATCGCCTTATCCTCATCAGCATTTGGGTTAAAGCAATAAGGCAGAGCACTAGCTTGACGGTTGTAGTGTGCCCTTATCTACCATTACTTTTGCTTTCCTTTAGAGCTGCTTTTCGGTTTCATTGTGCTTTATTTTGTGGGATTTTCATATCACATCTACATTTTCCTCTTGCTAGATTACACAAAAACTATTGGATATACGAAGGCAACGCCAGGAATCAAAACATACATACAGTAGATATCGGTTATATGACGAACCGCTTGTATGCAAATTTTGGTTATATGCAAAATTTTCATATTTCAACGCATTATAGAACGTTTTATTATATGAATTTGGTTGTTTGAATGCAAATCGTTTATAAGCAAATATCGCATTTATGCAAAAAAATTTCAGCAAAATTGAATCGTTACGTACAAATTTTAATCTGTTTTAAGCAAATTTTCCAACACTGAAACTCTAAATTTATTCTATCGATTTATCGATTGTCAAACATATGATTTTGTGTTACACTTGTTACAATGTCGCGTCGTGTTGTGTTAACAGCGAAACAAAAAATTGCGGTTTTAAACGATTTAAAGACTTCCAAAGACCGAAAAACCATTGCTGCTAAATATAAAGTTAGCTTAAGCACTATATCGCGCATTCAAATCCAAGAGAACAAAATCCGCGCCATAACAAATCCCAATAGGAAACGGGATAGGAAAGGCGCACACGTGAATTTGGACAGAACCTTGTTGTCCTGGTTTAACCAAATCCGGTCCCAAAATGGAATTGTTACCGGACCTGTCTTGCTTTCTAAAGCACAGGAATTTGCGTTAAAATTAAACGAAAGTTATGTGCCAGACCGTAGTTGGTTGCAGCGTTGGTGCGGGCGAAATGCCCTTAACTTCTCCAAGATTTACGGAGAAGCTGGCGAAAATAACGCAACAAGTGCAGAAGTTTTCACTACTAACCGTTTGCCTCATATTATTGAAAAATTTTCGCCGGATTGTATATTTAATGCCGATGAAACCGGGCTGTACTACAAGGCGTTGCCAAATGGAAGTTACAAAGGCAAGTATGAGAATCCAAAGGGATTCAAAACTCAAAAGCAACGCCTCACATTTCTGTTTCTATGCAATGCAACCGGCACGTATAAACGTGCATATTGCATTGGAAAGTCGGCTAAACCACGGTCTTTTAAAGGAAAACAGCTACCGCTGCCATATTATAATAATAGAAGTGCTTGGATGACGAGTGTTATTTGGAAAAAGATTCTAATAGATCTCAATCAAAATCTTGAAAAAGATAACAAGCAGATATGTTTGATTGTTGATAATGCTCCTTGCCACAATACAGATGAGAAATTCTCAAACATTACGATTGAATTTTTGCCACCAAATACAACTGCCCTTATACAGCCACTTGATCAAGGTATCATCCACTCCTTTAAAATGGAATATCGACAAATACTAATAAAAAACAAATTTGTGCGTTGGAGAAGGGCTTATCTATAGTTGAATTCCTGAAATCGCTCACTATTTTGGATGGTATCAATTATGCAAATCGCGCTTGGAACCTTGTTAAGCAGCAAACAATTAGTAATTGTTTCAAAAAGGTAAATTTCGTGTTAAAGATGGTACAAATTTAAAATAAAATTGTTCATTTCAGGCAGGCATTGACAACATTCAATTCATTACAGATGAGATTGCAGCCACTGAAGGCGAAAACTATGAATGGTGCACACTCGATAATGAATACATTCAATGCGATAATGAACTTGTCTGCTTTGGAACCATGTCGGACGAGGATATTGTTGCGGACGTATTGGCCGTCAATCAAAATTCTACTGAAGATGAGGAAGTGTTCGCGCAATCTGAGGCTTGTATTAAACACCCCTCAACGAAAAATGCCTTGCTAAGCTTAGATTCGCTGCGTGACTATTTTTGTCATAACAATATAGATCCCTTAGAGGCTTTTGAAGATATTGAAAATTTAATCCTAGAGAGTTCTGAAAAACAGAAATGCCAGAAGAAAATAACAGATTTTTTAAGTAAATCTTAACAATTTTCAAATTAAATGAATTGACTGAAGTGAAATATAATTTTTATTAAAACTGAATAAGTTTATATATTCTATTTCTTGTGTGCTATTTTTTGTTTACATCGAATTGATTGTGTATATGCATATATTTTGCATATAAGCGAATACCGCTTGTTTGCAATTACCGCCTGTATGCAAATTTTTTTTTGCATTATAACAATTGCATATAACCGATATCTACTGTATATCATTTCTGATTACTTTTCCCAGTTTTCTACAGAGTTTAAATTGCAAATCTGTGCGCTATCGGTTTAATGTAGTATTTCGGGCTCCTAAAGTGGTTAAGTGCACGTTTTGGCCTGATATTTCAATTTCAAGGCAGTATGTCGGATGTCATCCAGAAATCCGAAAAATTGCAAACTTTATTTGCGGATAACACTTATCTCTAACAATTAAAGTATTGCATGTTTATTTCGTAAAGCATTTTTTAATAAAACATATAAACTGCTTCACAGGTAATACCCAAAATTTACATCAACGCATCCTTCCTCCAGAAGTTCTGGATTTCCAGTAAAAATGAAATGCAATTTCTATGCATATTTACCATCTCTAACGCTAAGCAGCAAAATTACAAATAAATATTTACGAGATACCTTCCATTACATACAATCAACTGTAAGAAAGCACAGCACTGAACAAAGGTGAACTGGAACACAACTTATACACATACACATGAGGCTTGGTGCCAAAAACAAATTTCGCGAAACCGACCGTTCGATACACTACATCATTTATCAAAGTCAGCTGACTGGCAGTGCAAATCTATTACATCTACCCCACACGGGATCATGTAACGGGTGATTTTTTTGAGGTTAGGATTTTCATGCATTAGTATTTGACAGATCACGTGGGATTTCAGACATGGTGTCAAAGAGAAAGATGCTCAGTATGCTTTGACATTTCATCATGAATAGACTTACTAACGAGCAACGCTTGCAAATCATTGAATTTTATTACCAAAAAAAAAAAAAAAAAAAAAAAATTTTTATCGACAAATTTTGTTCAGCGATGAGGCTCATTTCTGGTTGAATGGCTACGTAAATAAGCAAAATTGCCGCATTTGGGGTGAAGAGCAACCAGAAGCCGTTCAAGAACTGCCCATGCATCCCGAAAAATGCACTGTTTGGTGTGGTTTGTACGCTGGTGGAATCATTGGACCGTATTTTTTCAAAGATGCTGTTGGACGCAACGTTACGGTGAATGGCGATCGCTATCGTTCGATGCTAACAAACTTTTTGTTGCCAAAAATGGAAGAACTGAACTTGGTTGACATGTGGTTTCAACAAGATGGCGCTACATGCCACATGGCGCTACATGTCTCTATATAGGGTAGTGTATGCACACTAGAGTGTCCCAAAAAAATTTTTTTTGGATTTTTGCAACGCATACCCTCTTATTTTTTTTTTAAATAATGTATAATTAATTATAAAAAAGTTTCGTCTATTTAGAACTACGGTAAAGCGTGCCGACTTGCATCGAAACATGTCGGTACTTGGATACTAAGGCGCCCGGGAGCTCATGTATCGATGAGCTTGTTATTGCTTGTTTATTTTATTAGTAAACGCATTGTCTTTATTCGGTCAACATGTCAGTGGAATTACGTAGTTATAAAAAGGGAATATTTTTAATAGGAGACGTCAAACACCAAATAACAGGGTCAAAACTTCCCTCTAATAGACAAGTACTTTCAGTTTTGTTCTATAATATTCGCGAAGTGAATTTAAGTGTCAATGAAAGTGCTAACCTTACTATTCGTGAGTGTATTATCTATTGGGAAAAGGCACGTATACCGATTAAATCATTTCCTAACTGTGTTAAGAAATTGGTAACCTTGTACCAAGTTTGGCGAGATTTACAAACAAATGCAAACAAAACACAAGCAGTTTTTGAGCAGCGTCAACAAGAGTTTGTTACAAATTTAGATAACTTGTTTGATATTGCACACGCGGATGCGCTACAGTTAATAAAGATAAATGAAGATAGAGTCTTCTTGCAGCAACAGAGACAACCAGGTCGACTTGGTCACTTGACTGGAGTGGACAAAAAATTTACAGAAAAGGAGGAGAAGTCACGTCGTAGAAACCTTGAAGAGCAAAAGAGGCGGGCTAAATATGTTTCATCATTAACTTCTTCGACATCATCTTCTGTGCCCCTACAAGAAAATGTATCTCCCGATTCTGAAGTAATTGATCTACAAGAAAATCTGTTCATTCCAACTGATACGACACAACCCCGTTCTAGTAAAACTTATATAAGAAAAAATTTCATTACTCCAAAATTAGTGGCAGCATTAGATAGATGTCAGTTAAATATTCGACATTCTTTGTTTATTATTGAAGCGACTATTGAGGCACTTGGACATAACAATGACGAATTTCCTATTAGCAAGTCTTCCATTCAAAGAATTCGCAAGGAAAAGCGAAAAGAGCGCGCAGAAGCTATTAAGGTTTATTTTCAAAACGAGGTTCCGGATACTGTAACTGTTCACTGAGATGGAAAACTGTTACCGGCTTTAGATACACGCAAATCTAAAGAAGAACGTCTCCCAATAGTTATTTCGTATGATAATAAAGAACAACTCATTGCTGTGCCAAAATTGGACAGTTCTTCAAGATGCGAACAGGCACAGGCAGTTTGGAATTCTATCATTGACTGGAATCTTGAAGATAAAGTGCAGATCCTTTGTTGTGATACAACGGCTTCAAACACAGGTCGTATTAATGGGGCCTGTGTGCTTCTAGAACAGAAATTAGACAGAGAGATGCTTATTTAGTCTTGCCGTCATCATATCTACGAATTGGTATTAAAAGGTGTATTTGAAGCTAAAATTCCCCAGGTAACTACAAGCCCCGATATACCTTTATTCAAAAAGTTTCGAGAAAACTGGAAAAATATCGATTCCCAGAAAATACAGGTCAGTACTGAAAAGTTATCATGCCTGAGTAGATCAGAAATGGATAAACTATTAGCATTTTACCAAGCTGAATTGACTAAAGAAATCGCTAGAGATGATTATCGGAGACATACAGAACAAAATTAGAATCCGGCCTCCAGGGGCAATGCACCAAGCCCGATGGATGGCAAGAGCAATTTATTCATTAAAAATTTCTTTACTCAGCTCTCAATTACGAATTTCAAATAAGGATAAGGCAGCTTTGTTAGACGTCTGCCTGTTCATCGTGACATCCTACGTCAAGCCTTGGCTGCAATGTATTTTAGCTGTTAAAGCACCATTCCAAGACTTATGCTTTTTAAAAGCCATTAAGGCTTACGAAATAATCGATAAAAATATCTCAAAGGCAGCTTTACAAAAGTTTTGCCAGCATTTATGGTATTTGACAGATGAAGTGTCTGTCTTGTCTCTATTTGACGATGACGTTGACCAAGAAACTATAGTAAAGATAGTTGCTAACTTAACTAAAGAATATCCATCGGCCAACGGTAAACGCTACATACCATCGAAAGACGAACTTTGTGGTCCACTTTACGGTTAGTATGAGAGTCAATAATTTTAGTTTTTATTTGTTTTATTTTATGTTAACTGTCGCATTTTATTTCAGAGAAAAACATCGATGACTTTGTTTCAATAAAAAGCAAATCTTTATTCAATCGACTTAAAATAGTTGATGATAGCTTTCTTAATGAGTCTCCAACTACATGGCCAAATAATGCTTCCAATATGCTAAAAAGAAGGTTTACACACTGAGAGCAGTTAACGATACCGCTGAAAGAGCGGTTAAGTTAATGCAAGACTTCCATGGCTTAATCACCGTCGACGAGGAACAAAAGCAATTTTTGTTACGTTGCGTTCAAGAACACAGACAGATATATCCGGATTGTAAAAAGAAAACATTGAAAAGAAAATTTAGTAAATAATAATATAATGTTATTTATAAATACTCAATAAATATAAAATATATGTAAAACGGTGTATTATTGACTACATAAATATTTTAATCCGCAATCCCTACAAAGCTTCCATACTAACTTTCATATTTCAAGTTTAACGTCAAGTCGGCACGGGTTATCGTTATTCAATCGCAATAATATTTATTATTTGAGTTATTAGTATCAAATGTAAAAAAAATCGCGGGTATGCGTAAGTAAATTCGAAAAAAAAAATTTCGCCCTTGTTGGCTGGGACTCCCTAATGCACACATATACGGAATAATATATACCTGCAATAATATGATAATATAATAAAGTTGTTTATGTGCCTAAACAACACCGTATGTGTTGCAATTATTAATGTGAGTGATTCAAGTGGAAAATTGACGCATTTTTGCTGACATTACGCGTACAATCGGTAAAGTTGTTTACAAACTGATGCAAATAACCCTGAGCGCCTCCAGTTGACGGTTTATGCTATTGAAATGTTTATATAGTTCTTTGTATGTTTCGGAGCTGCATTTATGGAATATAAATTAGGAAATATTCCGAAAAATGAATGTAAATGAAGAGCTGCTAAGCATGCCACTCAATTAAACATATGTAATAAAAAAATAATAATAATAATCTGGGTTGCCTAAGTCGTAGCTGTTGTAAACTAATAACCAAACCGAGAAAGATATGTACTCTTACTACCTACCTATGATTTATAGAAACTCGGAGTTTCAAAATTATTGCAGCATATTTGATGTAGGCGAGCACAGCCCTTATATAAGAACATTTTTGTATGACCACACATGTGATTTCATTCTTATCCTCATATTCCGTATCGCATCTTGTGGCATAGCAAAATCAAACCATCACTTGTCCATGCTCTGCCAGTCTCGTCTTAATATGATCATTTCGTGTTGTATTTCGCACTATTTCTTATCTCACCATCTCAAAGTATAATGTATTCTACGCACACACTTATTTGCGCTGTCTGCGGTTTCAATGTCACTTTCCGTGGAAGTTTCCATGCAAATTAAATGTTTTGTCGCCCACCACATGCACAGCGCGAATCGCACCTGCCAATATAAGTAAGATTCGACTGCCGCGGCGTAATGTCAGACAGACTATGTTATGTGTGCCCACAGCTATTTGATAGATATGTATGTACATGACGTGCGCGATAATCTCTCCCCAAAGTCACAGTAGACGTTGTCACTGAATTGGGGCTCTAATGTGTGTGTCATTCAGAGCCTGTCTTGCGATTTGCGGTTTGGGTTTTATAAATTTCTAAATCGCATTCACGTGTATACAAATGCTGCGGCGTTGTGGGTCTTCCTTTTTAGCTTGAAGCTTAAGTGCATTGTTGACAAACAAAGAAAATGTGTATTAGTAGGTGCGTAAGTGTCTTTTAAATTGTTCAATTGTTGTGATAATAATGTTCTTGAAAATTAAAAATACTTTTGAAAAATTTATATTATTTTCACTAGATTTTAAACACTGGGAAGTTAACAACTAAGTTCAACTCAAACTTCGTTTCAATAGTCTTTCTTTTTTGATCCGCTAATAAAATATATGTATATGTTACCATACGTTACTCCTCTCTATGAATTAAATCTTGAATAAAATACAACTGTGGCCAGCACTGTCATATGATAATAAATGACAGTCGTTTAACATAGAAATAGAGAAATATAGAGAGGGTGACTTTTTACATACGCCATACTGTGTTTTCAGCTCCAAGTGAAGTGAATTGGTTATCTTTAAACTTCGTATGAAATGTAAACAGAACTCATAACAAAACACTCAGCCTACATGTCAAAACGGAGGAGCAATATTCGGGAAAGTTTGGTCAAACTTTCATAGTCAAACAAAAGCAATAATATAAATAGCGAAAAGTTTAAACACATAATTCATTCCTGGCCGCATACACTCACCATATAAGAGACGCGTGGCAACTTTATCAAAACAAAAACTTACTACTGCTTAGGTTGCTACTGCGATTTTCTTCTGCCGCTACTTGAAGCGACCAAGTGAAAGCATGCAGAGTTAAATTTCAAATTCGTAAATGTCATAATTTCAGCAGTGAGAACACTCTAGGTATATGAATAATGTCCTCTCAACTCGCAACAGACGAGGTAAGAAGACGCAAAGATAATGTTAGCCCAAGCTTGACTATGCAGGCACGCAATCCAGTCAACTTATATCCCGTACAATACCGTACCCAAAGTTATATAGATAGACAGTAGCTCGCACTACAGAATTTATGGCCAAGTGTACACAAAAATCCAACAGCTCTCGAATATATTCTGCTATACAGCGATGAAAATCATTTATTAAGTGCGAACTTCCGCACGATAATCTCAAGTGTAGTGTTTGAAATATTAAACGTGGAAAGAAATTAAGAAAACTCGTAATGAACGGGTAAACGCAATGGAACCACACGCGCTCGTTACGGTTTTCACGTACACATTCAAACACTCACTCGCACTGTGCAACATATGACAGCACATTTCGAGTTTATGCCATGTTACGTATACGCCCCGCTCCGTGCTGTGCAAGAGCTTATGCCAAGCAGCAAGCTTTCTTTCCTATTTTAAAGTGAGAATTTATTATGCCAGCGCTCGTTAGCTGCACTGGTTAAGTCCATATGGGAGTGTGCGTGTGAACCGCAACTTGCAATTATTCATATTAATAAACTCCATAACTTAAAAGCAAAGCGTGCAAACATAGAAAATAAGTATAAAAAACCACATCAAAATACTTAAAAAATAATCAAGAACTTCATAGCTCTGAAATACTGCTGCAGTGAACTTTATGATGAGCTGAATTACTTTCACCATTCTTGTTCTTATTATTATTGCAATAGCATAAAGTCATACTTTATTTAACCCCTGCATAAAATTGACTGCGGAATGAACAGTTCTAAATTTAGATAAGAGACAAAAGAAAAAAAATCTCAAACAAATGGCGGTTGGTATTTTTGGTGAATTTTTCGCGCAAAATGAAATGAGTATCTACATAATCAAGAAGAGTTAGTGAAGCTAAAAAAATACTCATTCAGTCACGTATTTCATGCAAATAATGCGAATGCGTTAACATATTTACATGTATACAGGATATGCCATAAAAGCTGGAGCGGTATATATGTGTGTGCGGGCAAATGAGATTGTTTGCTGAAGTTTGAGAACAACAAACACATATTTTTGTGTTAATTTAATGTAAATAGCAGCATAAGTGCCGTTGTAATTGTCCGAGCACGTACCGAAACTACGCCTCAGGCTCATATGAAAACGACTTTTTCCACATTACGTATACGCAATGTAGGCCATCGCTTGATTGGCCTTCAAAGCTAAACGCATTTGCCTGTTTATGCGAAATAATATTATGGCATATTTACTTCACTTCAATAAGCTTTTGAATATAACAAGTGAAAATAGCATTAATTTCTGTGTATTAATAACTAGTAACTACGGTTCATGTCATCATCTTCGACTCGAATTCAATTATATTGTATTTAAGCATAATTCCATTTTTCACCTGGAACAACAAAATTATTTCTTCTTTAATTTGAAATGGCGCTGCAAGTGGCAGACGTGTAGCTTGCCACGTGTATCGGAGTTTTTCATACTCAATTGACAGTTCGTGTACTTCACTGTGGTCTGAACGCTTCAGTTAACACGAACACAAATAGATAAGTGTCTGCGTGTGAGTGTGTACGCAGAGCCTTAAAAGTTGATTACCTTCTTTGTTGTTCATGTACACTTAATGATTCCATTAGCAATACCTTTCATATCCATACACTTAAGGACCTGCTTGAATATGTGCACTCATACAAATGTCCCTGCTTGAGTGCAAAATTGTTTTGTGTGCATGTGTGTGCTAAATTTATTTCAGCACTCGCAGCAAAATGTTATTTACAGACTGTCTGAACGTAAATTTAGAACGTAGAATGCACATGGCCGGAAATTCGCTCATCTATTAGAAAACAATTTCAGTTGGGAATTTGAGGTGGGAAAACCAGGATACAATAATTTTCCAAATGACTTCTCGAGTATATGCTCGAAAGCTCTTAATATTTCACTGAACATCATTTTCATACTTTCAGCACATTTAAATATTAAAGAGTTCCACTTCCTGTAATATATTTATATATCTCACTTCATATTTTCCAATCTCATGCCCTTCATTCAAATCAACACGTTTGCAAATATGGCTCATTCTTTTTATGTGCTCCCAGTCAGTAAACTTAGTGCGTGAATATCAGATACATACTAAACTTTATTACTGCCGTCGGTACAAAAACAAACCTCGTTTATGAAAGTATTTAGTAGATAGAAAGAGTACAGCTTGGCATTGGCCGAACACAAAAGAGCTTTCGACAGCTGATCGCTTGGCAGTATGTGTTGTCATTGCTATTTTATGTGTTATATTTAAGAATACATTCGTGTTTGATTTTGCGGCAAATTTGAGAGTGCGAATTTTGGTTTTGGGAACAGCCGAAATGGTTATTAAGTACACAAAGAGCACATTGCTTATGCAACTGTGGAGTATTTTCAAGTTCCCACAATATGATTTTGCACAGAGTAAATACAATTTTAACCCTTACATGAAGGTCTATAAAAAAGGTTGTGAATATACATTTTTGTTATGGAATATTTGTGTTTATTTGAAGTATTGTCCCAATTTTGCCATTCCACCATCCCTACTATTAAATTTTGTGTGTCTGGTGTTTTTCCTTACCGAAGTAATGCATTAGTACTCAAGTTATCGCTTGCACAGGCCAATGGACCTCCGCATTTCAACTGCTCTCGTCATTCTGATCATTTGGATATATTTATATAACCCTGCTTCTAATTCGTATAGTTTTAAGACTTACAAACATCTGTTATGTGATGAAAAATATTATACTCTCTGTGCAACGTGTTCCGAGAGTGTAAAAATTCAGCAAATGATGCAGTGTAATTTGAAATTTGATGCTAAAAATTAAGCATTTAAATGGCAAACAATTATGGTACTTGCTAAGTCTGCTTTAGGCTATTGTTGCGTCAAATTGCACTTTCACATACGAAAAGCCGAAAATACACAGCAGTAAATGCACAATTTTTAAGCCAGAAAACTACACAATCAGCATGCGAAGTGGCGCCAGAAATGGCGGTCCTGCCATTAAGCCGATTCCCACAACCAAAATGAAAGCTCCAAAAAGCACTTCAGAAAAGCACTGATTCGGCGGGGTAAATGTCGACTGTTCAGAGTAGTGGCGTTGCAGGGTCATGGACAGCACAGCTGCAAAGTTCAGTGAAATGCAACTAATAACCATTGTGAGTGGCATGCCACATTGCGCGTATGGTTGCTCGTCTCGACAGCCTATTGTTTGTAGCAACCAAAATGCTGCAAGCCACCTATCGCGCGTTCGCCCATTTGTTGGCGAATTGTACGCTTGTTCAACTGAAACGCGTAATTCTATGCAGTGTTCGATTCGCGTAATTAGTTTTACCATTACATACTGGTTTGCCTAAACTGTATTGACAGCAAAATGGAATACGAAATATTCAGTTAGTAATTAGAAGCACTGAAGGCGATTTAATACTGTCGTGTAAACACTTTTCAATTAAATTTTAAATAACAATTAGAGCGGGGAGAGGAAGGAAAGAAGGAAGAAGAGAGCTCAAATGCCACATGCATATGCCCTCGTACTTGCAGAACAAATGTGCTCAGCCCTCATTTCACATGGGAATTTCATAAATCACTTGCAAGACATTCAAGTTTTCATTCTATTATTATTTTTAGTCACTTTAATTATTTTACGAACACCTTCCTGACAGCGCCAAAGATAAGAAATGAAATCGAGTAGTGAAACAAATGCAATAAAATCATATCATGGCAGGATATCAATATCACTTGTTTCATCAATGAGTACAAGTATTGACATTCGTCAGACCATCTTTCAAGCTTTTATTCACTGAAATTTTTCATGCAGCAAGCATGAAAATAAAATGTGGCAAACGAAGAAACAAAGAAGGATGCTGATGAATACAACAACAAAACAAAGCGTGGTGCGCTTGCCAATTTAGCACACAAAAATTTACCGCATAACAACGAGAGCAACAACGATGGCCAATAGGATTATACTGGCAAAAAAACAACAACAACAACCAACAGCAGCCATTGCAACAACAAATCGCTACAATATGGACAGTTTTGCAGACTGTGTGGTAAAATTTGCTGCAGAGTTGCACATAACCACTGATCACTGGGATTTAACCATATATGTATGTATGTCTATATATTTATATTCGAGTATCTACATTAATATGTTGTAGTATGAACGAGATATGCACAGAGCCTGCAGGAAACATTTGGAGCGAAATCGCAATTTACACATAAATAGTCGAGCCTTGTCAAGTGAAGCACAAATTAATTAGTCTTTCGGGACTCAACTATTCGTACGCTCGCATTGTACTTTAACTATAACGGCTTTTATAGCTGAAATCACACATCAGCTTATGTCACAGAATACTTGGACATAGTTGCCTAACAGGCATCTAAAGGAATCATTCCACACATGCACTGGTGCGTGGAGCTACTCCAAATAGTGAGGTGTACTTATACACATACCTACATGTAAGTAATCTAATACCGTTTTTGTTCAACAGCGTGGAATTGCCTTGTTTGGAATTTGTTGCATTGGTTGAGAGCTGGCAAGATGTAGCCTTGATACTTGGTACCGGTTAAATATTGTATGTGCAGGCGGTGGGTTAAGTTGTATTTCATCTTGGCGTTGCTGCTGCCGACGGACACGCTTGACTTCATCGCTGCCATTGCCAATCTATTGCCAGATATCAGTTAAATTTACACTGTCATGGAAATTTTGATAACCAATGCGCTATAGGTTTTCTTGAACTCACGCTTTTATAATATATTATAGATATGGAACATATTATATTTTATTTATTTTTATTCAAAAATCTTTCAGAGCTATTTAAGCGCTTGAAGAGATTTCGAAGAGTATAAGTGACGAAAATTTCGTGATCCATCACAAATGGCTTGGAAATAAAAGTTTCATTCTACAAAGACAAAGAGAAATTGATTTTTTCAAACTCGAAACATTCAATCTTCTTGGACAGTGCGGCATTTGTGGCTGGCCAACTGCGCAGGAGCTCATGTGGTTGGTCACCAAAGCGGTAGACAAACATAGCGATTTCACTTCCGAATTTTTGTTTCTTTTTGCCATGTATCTTAGTCAGCATTGCCAGAAGATGACGAAGAATGCTTAGGATAAAAATTACGCTTCATTTGTTCTGCTAAGATTTCTTGCTTGCACATATCCACTGATGGAAGCAGAGCCTTACCGGATGCACAAGGATGAAAGTACAAACCCAGCAAGTCTTTATAACTATATAACAATATCATTCTGGCTAATGCAGGTCTTCACCATAGACCATATCAAAACTCAGATCAACTGGGTTCAAAATTAAAGTCGACTTTTATCGATAATAAAAACACCGCGCTAGAGCTTTTGAGATCATACAGATTCGGAGCTCTTGTCTGCAGATGCACCTATTACAATGTTCGTTGGGAGAACAATCGCATATAAAAATTTCCAGGAGTAATTGAAAATGTGGACACGACGTTGCAAGTGGCGTGTGACTGCGTTGAGCCACTACAGTGGGCCGACGAGAAGAAGAAAGCATACAATAACAACATCAACAATGTAGTTTTCTTTAAGTATATTGACAACAATTTGATATATCAACAGTGGTTGACTGCATCACTGCGTCATCACAGCTAAATTGAAATCATTGAGTTACGAGTTGGTCTTCCATGCTACAACCGCCTCGGACAAGGTGATAAGCCAAAAGTAGAAAATACAAAGCCTGAAGCAACAAATAGTTGCATGAACACTAGACTTGATTCAGTAGCGTGACTTTCCTTCTGGCTTTATGTGTTGCCTTTCCGTTCACCATCGTCAGCACCTTTTTGTGTCGGTGTCATTCAGCTGACTTGGCGAGGATCATAATGATTGTATGTGGAGACATGGCATCAGCTGCAACTTTAGTAGCCAGATTTTCGTAAAATACACTCTTCACAAGTATATATGTGTGTGTATGAAGAAAACAATAAGTGGTGATTGAAGAAATGCTCACCTTCTATTAAGTCCGGGTGTTTCTTTACATTTCAATATGAACTAATTTGGATGTGAAAACTGATAAGCGGCACTGTTTGCGAATTTATTTAATGCTAGAGATTACACATTTTCAATTTATACTGTAACATTGCCATTATCATCTGACCAATTACTAATTTATAGTCATTATTTTCCATTCCAACCACCATAAATGTCGTTTCGTCTATTATATAAGGCGATTCATTGTCGTATTATAATTAGCAACTGTAATTAAAACGCGTTAAAATTATTTTGTTGTAGCAAACGAAAGCTGCGATTTATTTTTCTTCCATAGCGCACAAAGCCTTCTCAACTGGTGTGTTCGTGCGAGATGTTTTATGCGAAAAGCCCATTATTAAAGAAGCCCGCTTTTTATCCGGACATTATGCCAATGGGCCAAACCCGAATTTAGTTTTTCCGAACATTCATTCATTAAACAAAAAACTACTCGTACAATTAGGCCATTTGTTCGCCTGTTCACGGCAACTTTTTATTCCTCTTGTTCCAACATAAGCGAGCCGTTTGCGAAGTGAAGACGACGATTCGCACAAAAAACTCACAGCTTTCGGCGTATCGCAATAATAATGTCGTTAGGATATTCACATCGCGTTTACTCACTGTCCGGCCTCTCATTATACGCAGTATCACATCACACAGTTTCGTTTTTTAAATTTGGAGCACCTCGCTTCCTTTCTTTCGTTGAAGTAATTTGCTGGGGAAACTGGTGGAAACACTACCGCTAAAGCGTAAAGGCTCAGAATCTACTTTATTATGTGCAAAAAGTCCATTAAAAGTATTACAGTGGTTGTCTATTACA
Source organism: Zeugodacus tau (assembly GCA_031772095.1). Classification (NCBI taxonomy): domain Eukaryota; kingdom Metazoa; phylum Arthropoda; class Insecta; order Diptera; family Tephritidae; genus Zeugodacus; species Zeugodacus tau. Next base: position 35,132 of record JAMOBL010000071.1, read on the forward strand.
ATGACTGAAGAATTCAGAAGAACTAGTTGGGTCATGCTTCCATTTGAGTGACGAGACGAATTGGTTTCGCCACCACATGTATGTATTGGTGAGAAAATAATAAATATCGGATAATAAACATATCCATCTCCTCCATATTATAATGTTGTCACATATGTACAACTAAAGTGAAATTTTATATCTCACCGCCCAGTTATATCAAAATCGGATGATGACCAAAAAACTTTGAATATGATAATGACTTTATTTTGTGTGACATATCACCGCAGTTAAATGAATATACCAATCCTTGCTTTGGGATGACTTTAGGTAGGATATCACGGGTAATATGCAAGATAAATGAATAAATTTGAAAATAATTCCTGTTTGGCATTTATAAATGCTTGTTGTTTTATTCCGAACACACACTTTTCTTTATTTAATTGCAGAACATTCTTTGTATTTTCCTCATATTTTTAGGTTGAATACAACCCTTCCAATATTTTTTGCACATCTTTGTTTAACTGCGGTGTATATATCTGGATATCTTAATTAAAGGCAAATTTTAATCGAAAGAAGTATTTTGTTAAAGCAAATAATAATTTTCGTCTATGATAGGCAAATATACAAATTGGTTAATTGGCAACAAGTTGGCTAGCAAAGTGCAGGCAATCTGCAATTAAAGCTATATGCAATTATCAATAGCTTGTTTGGAAGTCGCCTTCATTTGCAATCATAAGGCTGCATTATTTGCACAAAACAAATTTGCCTTCGATGCATTGAGTTGCAGGGCAAACGAATAAATAACTTGTTTGCATTGCACACATGCGAAGAGCGCACACTTAATGGTAAATAAAATCTAGAAATACTGCTAGAATGCAAGTTGTCATGGTCATTTGCATATTGATTTAGTTGTGTTGCACTTTATTTTGCCTCTTTGTGTTGGTTGCTTATTTGTTTTGGTTTGTTTTTGATTTCATGAACAAATAATTACTAAAGATGTCAGGAAGCCTCCACTGTCGGTCATCTTATGGCCGGCGAAGCGTCCGTGTGTGTGGTGATTTGTGTTTTGGATTATGCAAAAATGCCCTTCCTGAGATTACATTGCGTACACATACACACAAATAAGATTCATGAACAGCCGAGGTTTACAAAATTCTATTTTATTTAAGATATATGTACGTATGTATATGTATGTAAAATTCATGTGTTTTCTGTTGCCGGATATAATTCATTTCCATAAACAAATGCATATTCTGTACACGTACACAAGCGGTTTGATGCATATGCATGTCCTTCCGTATTCGAATTAAATATATTTGCAATTAAATTGTACAAACTGTTCGCACGCAGCCAAAATTTATATTCACCTTTTATATAAGTGTGTGTGTGTATGTTCACGTATATGTTGCTCAGAATTCACCTCTCCTCCGGCATCGTGGCACTGTGAGAGCTGTGGAAAGAGTGAACTGAAGATGTAATTCATCCTGTATGTTCCGCTACTCAATTAACCATAACATGAAAGCACTGATACCCATATATTATATATCCACAGATGCATAATTGTTTTTGCACATTTCAAATGTATGCAGATTCGAATATCAAGTGGTAGTTGGTGAGTCGTATCCATTACAACCCGATGGTTGGATAAAAGTGAATAACAAAAGTATATTGTATTCTATTTTGTAGCCAATTTGAATAGCATTGATAGCTGAATAATTTCGGCAGGGTAAATGTATGTTCATATGTATGTCTGCAAAAATTACTCAGTACATGCTATAATAGAAGACCAAACTATTCACCCTTTACATAAGGCATAACATCCCATAAAATATATGCAAATCTAAGCGCATATCCGCAACATGATAGCTACAGGCTGAAACAGTATACAACGCCCGTAATTATGCTTTGGAATTAATTTCCACTCTATACATCAGCGTGGCGGGTGAGGCGTGTGCCGCAGGAGCAAAATGCAAGCTCGTAAATTATTAAAAAAGTGCTGCGAACTAATACAGCAATTAAAGGAGGCGATGGCAGAGCAGGCAGGAGCCATAAACAAGTGCAATCAAAATACAGCAAACTGCAGCAGGGCTTCGCGTTTTCCAGGCATGCCTCCGACTGCATATGTTGTTGCACTTGCTTTGTGCTCGTCTTCCTGTGGCTGCACTTGAAATTGCCAGAGCAAAGAAAAGCATGTGGCTCAACAACCAACACATGGTTGTTCCTTTGGCTGCATGCGTGTGTTGCGGTTTGTTTAATTTATGTGCTTGTTGAATTTTCATTTCCTGTCTAGTCGCAGGAAGACGCTCTCAAAGGTGCAATTAGTTGCAAGGCTCCTCGGCATTTCAAAGCGGCCACTCCAAGTGGGCACCAATACTAACAAACATATAAATTATGTAAAATTTATAGATTCGGGCACACACTCACCCGTGAACAAATAAATTTTAATTTTTAACATGTCTTTCCGCTAACATAATTAACGTTTATGCGGTACAATCGCTTTCCACAGTACAGAGCGTTCACAAGCACCACAATGGCCTCATTCACAAATGCAGGCAGAGCTCCCACATATGTCAATGGCAACTTGCAATTTTTCGAAATTACGAAAACAAATTCCATTGAAATGAACGTTCATAAGAATCGAGTTTCCAGCAAACCTAGAAGACCTCTTCTTCCTGCTTCGAGTATATCTATATTAAAATGAACTAAGTTGTACGAAATATCTAAATCTGATCGAAAAGTGTTTTCTATCAATACAACTAATAAAGAGTTAGGCATAAATATTGAAAAGTTTTTATAAAATCTTGCCCACGCCCCGGCTTCTGGTGCTGCGATGACTCATTCAGATTTATTTTCATATGAATTGTGTAGGTGTATGTTTAGGAATAGTACACTTATTGAGTACTTAACAAGGTCGAAAAATTATTAAGCATATGTTCCTCTCGTGTTTACAAGTAATGTCGTCGCTCGTTTATCGGTTTCAGATCATAGGGCCTATTTCGCTATTTATTTCCTGTCAACTGTGCATTCCGGGCAGTTATCTGCGAAAATAATAAGCACGCTGGCTTGTAGGACTTCCGCACTTCTGCTTCCACAATGCGTTGCGGTCGTCAATCACAGCAAACCATGTCATCGCTAACAGAAGTCTAGGTTAAATTGTGCCTACCGCAGCTTCAGGCAGGAGAAGCAAACGTTTGGCCCCGTGTCTGTGCGTCTTTGTATTTTAATCATTCCAGACGAAACAATGCAAATATAACAAATACTTGCTACAACATGGAGGCATGGTTACTGCCACAACAGCGGCAATTGATGTTCAGGCTACTGTGACCGCAAAACACTAAAACACTTTGACTAAATGTAAATGTGTCCGACACGCTCTGCTTCGTTCACTTTGCGCTGCCTTTGAGGTGGGAGGCAGTCGAATGTGGCACGAAGGGAAACGATATTCGTTGGAAGCTACCGAGCCCAGTAAGCCATTGCCGGCCGCTACAAACGTTGTTTCTGCCGACTCTTTATCCAACCTCAGATTGCTTTATGCTTTTATCAACTAACTTTACGGTAGCTCTGCTTAATCGGTGGGTATGTGTGAAGCTGAACCCATGTATTTCACACACTAGGTCTATTTTCAGTTGCAGATTGCGCTCAATTTGCTTCTCATTTGTACATAGTTTAGGTTTGGTTGTTGCACCTTTTGCCTGTGGCCTTAACTCCTTTTGTTACTTTTGATGTTCGTTTGCCGTTTTGGTGTTTGCTCAAGTACCTGTGTTGGTTTGCCAGTTATTGTTTCGGACAACGAATTGAGTTATTCTGTCATTTTGCGGCATAATAACGACCACTTCTGGTTGCTTGATGGATGAACGTGGTGAAAGCTCTGCAGAGTTAAGAAATTCGACTCAAAGCTCCTGACGCGCATTTGTGAGTGTATGGTTAAGAAGGATCCGCTCATCTTGTGTGGATATTTATGCATCTGTATCCCAACATTCACACTGGATTACCATTACCATTGCAACCATTTTTTAGGTTTAGGCTTTAGATTGTAAGTGACGAACTTTTGTGGAATGCCCCGTGCTTTCGTCTGATACGAGTACTACATGTGAACACAATTTCGTAGGAGCGCAACTGCCGTGTCATATATTATCTGCTTGAGGATTTGCTATATTTGCTGCAACCATAAAAATACAAGTGATAGCCACATGGCATTTATTACTATTTTCCATGGCATGCTATTTATATTTTAATACAGCCTTGGTTGTGTGCGAGCTCACGATCGCCAACAACCAGCCACAAAATGTGTCAGTGGACATAGCAAGGATCGCAGGCGAAATTGGAAGAACAAAAAATAAAAAATCACAACAAACACTCCTACTATCTGAGCCTCATAAGTCCACAAATCGTGCAACGCTTAGCTTGCAGTATAAAAGCTAACGGTATACTTTTAATTCCAAAGCAAATAATTCCAATTTCCTAATTCTTCAAAAGGCTCACAGATTCAGCACAGCGCACAGACACACATGGGTAAAGAACTGCAGAAGCATAAAGTGGAACGTTTTATGTACTTATGTACACAAGCTTATAACGGAATATACATATGTAGATATATATACACCCGTAGATATGCAGATGCAGGTCACCTACCTATGTATATTAGCCTCTCTCCCAAGTTCTACGTATTTGCTTCATTGTACTGTCACTTTTTGTATTGCCAGCTCGTGGCATTGCGCTGAAAAATGAAGCAACAGATTGAACAATAGAAGCTACTCTTGCCACCCCATGGTGCGTATCACTGCGTATGTGCAGGACAAAAGACAAATTTAGTTTGTTTGCTCCTCTATTGCCTCCGTCACTTGTAAAAACTCACCAAGTGGCTGTGTAGATGTAAAGCTAGTTAGCTCGAACAAGAACAACAAGATAACAAGTAAACTGTGTCAATTTTATGTAACATTTTTCGTAATTTTAGAAGCTTTCTTCAGCCCTTGTCTTTCGAACGCAATATGTTTGTTAGATGGACATGTGAGAAAATAAATACCAAATGTTGAGAAAGTTTCAGCCATAGTAGTACTTCTTAAAAGAGAACTTTTGTGTTGTTAATTGCGTTTATTGTACTTGCAACTTCTTGAATGATTTTTGTGGACTGATCCTTTGTTCTTCACTTCTACTTCTATGTCATTCTCAGACAGTGAAAGTCAAATAAACGATATGTAATTTGACTGGACCAGGACCATTTCTCTGATATATGATACAGTCAGCTGCTGGAAGTCTTGTTCCAGGCAAATGAAATAGTAAATTGCAAACGAGTCACGTTATAGAGCACAGTTCATTTTTATTTCTGGGACGATCATTAACCGTATTTAAATTTATCTTTGATTACTACGGGTTATTTTAGTCAAACTGCAGTTCCAGTCTGCTGAACATGCTCTTCACTTGACGAACATTTCAACTTTGAAAACATATGAAATCAGTTAACCACTTAATTCACATAACCATTGTATAGGTTTCCATCCCCCTGGAACTATGTATGTATCTCACACATTAGTTTCATGAAACAACTTTTCGAAGTCTTGTTACACGCTTGTATGTCAATATCAACATGCTATAAAAATGTATGCTGTATGCAAGAAAAACTATGGCTTCAAATGTGTGGCTCCGAGACAATGCCAATAAAGTTAATTGAGCCAATAATTAATTACTTCATTGTTCCGATAAATGACGGCTTAAAAACGATAAATGACGGCCAGCAGAAATAAACAATGAAATTTTAAATGAATTCCTATGAGTGTGCCTGACAGTTATCTTTGTTTCGGCGATAAAATAGCCTCTGCAGCGCCTGGTCTTGTTATCGTAATAAAAAATGACAAGTTATTAATTTGGTCATATTTCGAAGCTGCACATTTGCACATAAAATATTATTTACGAGTCATTGTAATAGTAGCCAAGCTCAAGTGCTCTTTTAATGAGAGAGTATTTATGCCTGGGAATATTGTTCAAATTTTGAAAATGATTCAAAATTTAGTTTATTTCCTACGGGCATTAAACCTTCAAAACACAGACACGCACTATCCAACTTTGCAGATTTAAGTGAGCTAAATTGTTAAGTAATCCTTGAATCTGAAATACTCTTTAGTGAAGTCAAAGGCAGTCCCCAGTAAAATTAAATATTTCGAAGAAACATATTCTTAGAAAAGTTTGACTTTGTAAGGATAGTACTTTGGAGCAGAAAGCGCGGCACAAAAGGCACAGCCAGGTCATTTATTAGAAAACGAACGAACTTAAAGTAGTATTGCAAATTCGTACCAATGTTGCGTAAAACACTCAAATTCTTCTTCTTCTTGACTGGCGTAGACACCGCTTACGCGGTTATAGCCGAGTCCAAAACAGCGCGCCACGCATCCCTCCTCCTGGCAGTTTGGCGCCAATTGGTTATTCCAAGCGAAGCCAGGTCCCTCTCCACCTGGTCCTTCCATCGGAGTGGAGGTCTCCCTCTTCCTCTGCTTCCACCAGCGGGTACTGCATCGAATACTTTCAGAGCTGGAGCACTTTCATCCATTCGGACAACATGACCTAGCCAGCGTAGCCGCTGTTTTTTTATTCGCTGGACTATGTCTATGTCGTCGAATAACACATACAGCTCATCGTTCCATCGTCTGCGGTATTCGCCGTTGCCAATTCTTAAGGGACCATAAATCTTCCGCAAAACCTTTCTCTCGAAAACTCCTAGTGCCGTCTCATCGGATGTTGACATCGTCCACGCTTCTGCACCGTAAAGTAGGACGGGAATGATGAGAGACTTGTAGAGTTTGGTTTTGTTCGTCGAGAGAGGACTTTACTTTTCAATTGCCTACTTAGTCCATAGTAGCACCTGTTGGCAAGAGTGATTCTGCGTTGGATTTCCAGGCTGACATTGTTATTGGTGTTAATGCTGGTTCCCAGGTAGACGAAATTATCTACAACTTCAAAGTTATGACTGTCAACAGTGACGTGGGAGCCAAGACGCGAATGCGCTGACTGTTTGTTTGACGACAGGAGATATTTCGTCTTGTCCTCGTTCACCACCAGACCCATACGCTTCGCTTCCTTATCCAGTCTGGAGAAAGCAGAACTAACGGCGCGGGTGTTGTTTCCAATGATATCGATATCATCGGCGTACGCCAGGAGCTGTACACTCTTGTAAAAGATGGTACCCTCTCTGTTTAGCTCTGCAGCTCTTATAATTTTTTCCAGCATCAGGTTAAAGAAGTCGCACGATAGTGAGTCACCTTGTCTGAAACCTCGTTTGGTATCGAACGGCTCGGAGAGGTCCTTCCCGATCCTGACAGAGCTTTTGGTGTTGCTCAACGTCAACTTACACAGCCGTATTAGTTTTGCGGGGATACCAAATTCAGACATCGCGGCATAAAGGCAGCTCCTTTTCGTGCTGTCGAAAGCAGCTTTAAAGTCGACAAATAGATGGTGTGTGTCGATCCTTTTTTCACGGGTCTTCTCCAAGATTTGGCGCATGGTGAATATCTGGTCAGTTGTTGATTTTCCAGGTCTAAAACCACACTGATAAGGTCCAATCAGTTTGTTGACGGTGGGCTTTAGTCTTTCACACAATACGCTCGACAGAACCTTATACGCGATGTTGAGGAGGCTTATCCCACGGTAATTGGCGCAAATTGTGGGGTCTCCCTTTTTGTGTATTGGGCAGAGTACACTGAGATTCCAATCGTCAGGCATGCTTTCTTCCGACCATATTCTGCAAAGAAGCTGATGCAAGCACCTTATCAGCTCTTCGCCGCCGTATTTGAATAGCTCGGCCGGTAATCCATCGGCACCCGCCGCCTTATTGTTCTTCAAGCGGGTAATTGCTATTCGAATTTCTTCACGGTCGGGCAATGGAACATCTGCTCCATCGTCGTCGATTGGGGAATCGGGTTCGCCATCTCCTGGTGTTGTACTTTCACTGCCATTCAGCAGGCTGGAGAAGTGTTCCCTCCACAAACTCATTATACTCTGGTCATCAATAACTAGATCACCTCTGGGGGTCCTACAGGAGTGCGCTCCGGTCTTGAAACCTTCAGTTAGTCGCCGGATCTTTTCGTAAAATTTTCGAGCATTACCCCTGTCGGCCAGCTTGTCAAGCTCTTCATACTCACGCATTTCGGCCTCTTTCTTTTTTGTCTGCAAATGCGTCTCGCTTCCCTCTTCAGCTCTCGGTATCTTTCCCATCCCGCTCGTGTTGCGGTCGATCGCAACATTGCGAGGTAGGCAGTCTGTTTTCTCTCCACTGCGAGACGACACTCCTCATCATACCAGCTGTTGTTTTGGCTTTTCCGAAAACCAATGGTTTCGGTTGCAGCTGTACGTAAGGAGTTTGATATGCCGTCCCACAGCTCCCTTATACCGAGATGCTGATGAGTGCTCTCAGAGAGCAGGAGTGCAAGTCGAGTAGAAAATCGTTCGGCTGCCGGTTGTGATTGCAGCTTCTCGATGTCGAACCTTCCTTGTGTTTGTTGACGTGTGCGCTTTTCTACACAGAGGCGGGTGCGTATCTTAGCTGCTACAAGATAGTGGTCCGAGTCGATGTTGGGACCACGAAGCGTACGCACATCTAAGACACTGGAGACATGTCGTCCATCTATCACAACATGATCGATCTGGTTGCGAGTGATTCGATCCGGGGACAGCCAAGTAGCTTGATGGATTTTCTTATGCTGGAATCTAGTACTACAGACGACCATATTTCGGGCCCCGGCGAAGTCGATCAGCCTCAGACCGTTTGGTGATGTTTCGTCATGGAGGCTGAATTTTCCGACTGTTGTGCCAAAGACACCTTCTTTACCCACCCTAGCGTTGAAATCGCCAAGCACGATTTTTACATCGTGGCGGGGCAGCGCTCATAGGTACGTTCTAGGCGCTCATAGAAGGTATCTTTGATCACTTCGTCCTTCTCTTCCGTCGGGGCGTGGGCGCAAATCAGCGATATGTTGAAGAACCTCGCTTTGATGCGGATTGTGGCTAGACGTTCATCCACCGGAGTGAATGCCAGGACTCGACGACGGAGTCTCTCTCCCACCACGAATCCCACACCGAATTTGCGCTCCTTTATATGGCCGCTGTAGTAGATGTCACAAGGACCCACCTTCTTCCGTCCTTGTCCCGTCCATCGCATTTCTTGGATTGCGGTGATGTCAGCCTTTACTCTTACGAGGACATCAACCAGCTGGGCAGAGGCACCTTCCCAATTAAGGGTCCGGACATTCCAGGTGCATGCCCTTAAATCGTAGTCCTTTAAACGTTTGCAGTGGTCGTCATCAAAATTGGGGTCTCTCATCCGAGGCTGTTTCGTCGTTTTCATTGGGGGGTGTTTTTATGTGGTGGGTCCCAAACCCTACACACAACCGCATAAGCGGGTTTCGCCTTCTCACTTTAGCTCGCCTCCAGACGGATGTCTGTTGGCTACCCAGAGGATACTTGGTCTAAGACCGGAAGTCGTGAGCTGCTTGAGCCACATGTAAAAGAATCGTTCCTGGCCACTCCCAAGTGAATGACAATCAGAAACTTTCCTCACTTGCGTGAACTTCTACATATGACTCCATCCTCCTCACTCAAATTACGATGTATAAAAAGAGAGTAATACAACCAAAAGCCGCAAAAAGAAGTGAAAAACATCTTGGAGAGCTACGAAAGAGCATCACTTGCTTCGCAGTTGCAACACGATGGCAAGGAAATTGACGCTTGCAGCTGACTGTACAAGACAAAGACAAAATGCACAAGCATCATTTTTGTGATTGACGAGAGGGGTAACGACGAAGCATTAAGTGGGCAAGAGTGCAAGAAAAGTGAATGAAATAAAGTGAAACACCGCCCAAAGTGAAATTTGCTTGCCACTTCGCAGGGATGAGTATTTAGCTTCGCACTCTCCAAACACTTATACTTTTATGATTGTTGTTATTGATGTCTCGACACTTACACGTATTGTAATTCCACACTGTGTAGTTATGATAGTATAAATTTCTTGAAGAATTTCACCCAAAAGAATTTGAGGGCATTTGATCTAAAGCGGGGCGATGCTTTTAAGAATATTGGACGTTCAACAAACATTAGTGGTTGACTAAGGGTTAGAAGTTAGGATGCAAAATGTGCACATTTGCTCGTATTATCCGTTATGACTCCAGCAAATTTTCCTGGTCTACAAACTGGATAGAATGCTCGCTGGGAAAAATATACGGCAATGCAGATGTAATCGCCGATTCTGAGACCTACTTCATTAAAATATTCTTAGACAGTGTACTTACTTACTGCTTATAGCTGTTATTTCGCCAATAAAATCGCCCACAAAGCGATTATTGCGATTGGTCGGAGACTTGTTATTGTCGTAATAAAAAGCGAGAAAGAACTGTATTTGTCTAAAGAACTTGATTAAGAAAGATTCACTGGAATTAAGTATTAATTTCGATTGATATTAAAATACTGCTGCTTTCCAGAAGTAATATATTTTCATGTATTGTATGAACCTTTCACCTGAAGTGGCTAACAGTTGTTGCGAATGTGGTAGACATCCATCGGCTGCAGGTGACAGAAATGCGTCAGACACAATATGGCATATTTTGTCTGTGGCAGATTATACAATATATGAAGCGAATGAAATGCAATAGAAACAAACAAAATTCAGAAGTCTATTACAAAGGGTGGCTGGAGGGCAAGCAAACAACGGGATTATGACCTGAATTTCCTCTTTCTTTTATTTTTTCTGCAATTTGTTGTTGTACGAAGCGGGTTTTAGTAAACATTTTTGATATGAAATATTTCCATGAGTAAATAAAAAATGAATGCGCCAAATAAATAAATGACAGGCGAATACTTTGGAAGTGCGCGCAATAAATTCGACATTTTGGATGACAGGTGAAAGGTCACAGGGAAGGAGCTTGAAATAAAGGACCGAGATTAATATTGTGACATATGTACACATGTATGTGTACGGTTGTAGTTATGCCTAGAGGTATGCAAGCAGGCGCGGAAGCAATGGCGCGCTGTCAACGAGGTTATGTGTTGATGTGTGAATGCTCGGTAAATATTTCATCAATGGCATCCAATCACGTGTGCTATGTGCTGAAAGCGCAGAGATTGAAACACATGACAAGAACACGGACGTTTTAGACATTTCATTGCAAATTAAGTCTTATATAACTTATATATATATATACATATGAACGCAGATATAGGCATTCAACATTTATTATATTTAAATGTTTCATTTGCATGTGAGTGATATTATTGAAGCAAGTGCCTATTAAATGCTCAATTAATAATCAATCTGTCAAATCTGTCAGTTATGCGAAATTAATAGCGATTATGCAAAGCAACACGTCCATCTGTCAGTCAAACTGCATATAAATTACAAAGCGAGTCATGTGAATGATGTGTAATTAAACACACGGAAACAATAAGGTGAAAAAATTTTAATCAGTTCAATTTCATTAATTCAATTAAGTTTATTTTTAATGCACAGAGATTTGACTCAACTGGTACGATAAGCAAAATTGTCGTATTTTCGGGTGGAAACCTGGTTCCAATTTGTTGTTCATTAGTTAATACCACATTAACAGATTTGTTGATTTGATATCTGTTCAATGTTGAAAGGGGATCTCAATCTTCTTCTGTCGTCGAAATATCGGAACATATAATATCATTCCATTTTAAATAGACCAAACTCATTTTGTTGTTGAAATTGTGTATAGGATTGAAGAGATTTTTTTTTACACAATCCAAATTGAACTTGCATAATGTGAATGACATCGGTATGCGTATGCTGCTTGTTGGCCAGAAGGTTCGGTGACTTACAAGAACTTTTCAAATATGCGTCAATGTATTTTTTGGAGCTGTCAATCACAATTTCTCTTACATGTTGATCGCCTTCGGAACACCGCCTTCCAACATTGACTCTGGGGACCACAAGCTACGGTTCGCACTCAGCTGGAATCGCTGTCATTTCGTAGTCCCTTTCACCACACCTCTCCGTCTTTCAGCGAGGTATTTATAATTTGCATGCGGTTGAGATTTGAATCTGGCATTAGAGGCATCCGGCTAATGTGTAAAGGAAGAATAGAAAAGTTAATGTATTAATATCGAAAGCCAATGATAGTATTAGAATCGCAGAATACTTCTCACTATTTCCAAACGTACACCACACCCAAATTTCGAAAAAGTCCACTGGATTAAACATTCGCCACTAAATAATAGTTTAATAACTAAGAGTGTACGAGAAGCTCTTGGTATCCTGACGAAACATGGAAAAACTAAAATCCGCCATTTACCACAAGACACTAAAAATGGGTGAATTCATTTGCTTCATCTGTGACTGAAAACGCACACCAGAAAGACATTCCAAATTTGTATGTATTACATATACCAGCTTATATGATTCCATATATCAAGCACTTTATTGAACTGTAATATTAAGTTTCGAAGTGAGCTGCGTGTTTCTGACAAATGCTTGGCAATTTAAACGCTAAAACCTCGACAAAGGCCTCATGCAAATTTTCGTACTGTAATTATGTCCATATTTGACATTTAGTTGACGTTTGGCGGGTTGCTGCTATGGATATTATTACTTCAACAAAGCGCCAATCTGCATGTGCACCGCTACCTCGCAGGGGGCCCAACAATGGAGCCATTGCCCGCGGCGCAGTTTTGCAATCAAATTTCACCTCAATTCAAGTGACTGCGTGTTTTATAAGTGGGTTTTGGTGACATAAGTATAGTTTTATGATAGAAAATTTAAGATTTCCTTTAAGCCTTAACGGACTAATATTATTTTAATTATTTCTATTGGGAAATGTGAGCAGATTAAATGATCATCCACTTACATTTCGCATACAAATTGTAAAAGGTTGCACATTTTCTGTCTGTAAACGGAAGCCATTTCAATGCCTTTTTCAGAAGTTGAGTGCGTGAACCACAATTCTTGATAAGACGAAACCAGTATACAGTACGTTTAACTACAATTTAGGAATATCTCTTTATATACCATTATATTCGTTCGTAGTTCAATGGGTAGTTGATGTGTGTGCTTAACACTATTACAACACAATTATTGTTTCTGTTGTTGTAATTCGCATTGTCCATAATTATACAAAACATAATGTCATTGATAGTGGTTGTAGGCATGTTTATTATTCCAGTCATTTTGGTATTGTTGTCGTATCATATTGCGACAATATGTTATGTACTGCTTAGATATAGAGTATTGTATACACTTCACTTCCATTTAATTAACCTTAGAACCGTGAGTTGGGCACTCAGTGCCCAATCTCATTTTTGATATTGAATTTCTGGGGATAGGGCAGTCCAATTTAACCAAATTTTAGCATAGTGACAAACTATAATATTAGTTATAAGTTGACAAAATTTTAAGTACATAGCTCTTATAATAAGAAAGTAACGGCATTTTATATGGTCAGTACGCTATACGTGACTTGGGGCACTCAGTGCCCATAGAATTTCTTCATATATTTTGTATGAAGAGGCGTAATTTTCTAACGATTTTGATGATTGTTGTGCATTTCTAATTAGTTTCGCGTAACATTTTCGAGTAAACAGTTGATTTTTAGTTGTGACAAATATATATTTTTGAAATGAGTAAGGAATTGGCGATTTATTTGGCCAACTTACGTCGCGAATTGACGGAAGGAGAAGAGGAGAATATTTTAAATTATTTGAATGCTAATGAAAGCAATGATGATGATGGTGGAAGATAACTTAAATTTGGTGGTGACCACGAATCGATACCCAGTGACCAATCGGACTTTGGAGATGATAATGCTGAGCCCATTAGAGATCCACGCTTCGAAGAATATATCCAGGAGGAGGCTGCTGTATATATGGACCCTGACGAAAGCAGATGTGATTTGATCTGAAAAATGGCAAGCGGAATTGGCATTGGAAATGCGTAGACAATCAACGTCACTATGCACAGAAAGTTTTGGATCTAAAAGTAATGCCTTCATACGCGTTTTCCCAGCGTCTCTTGTTGAAGGAATTGCTCTTGAGACGAATAGGAAAACTGAAAGAGTAATACAGGCAAACATGCATCAAACAGTTCCAAAAAAATAGGATATTGGCAAGACACAAATGAGGAGGAACTATATGCTTTTATTGCAATCATTTTATTTTCCGGTGCTGAGAAGGCAAACATAGTTCATGCTAAGATCTTTTTCACAAAACGAACATGCCCTTTTATAGAGCAGTGATGTCACTGCATCGGTTTGAACAATTGTGCCGTTTTATACGCTTTGACGATTCCCTGACTCGCGCTGAAAGACTACGATACGACAAATTGGCGCCTATTTGTCATGCTTGGACATTATCCTTGGTGAATTTGCCGATACCATTCGTCCAAAGTAAATAATTAACAGTTGATGAGCAGTTGCTTTCAACAAGAAACCGATGCAGTTTCCGCCAATACATTCCCTCTAAGCCTAGAAAATATGGCATAAAAATATATTGGCTTGTTTGAGCAAAAAACCAACCACCCACTTGCAGGCGAAGTATATTTGGTTGCACAGCCTAATGAACAGCGGTCGCCTGGTATTGCGCGCAATCTCGTTATGCGACTCACCAACCGATATGTGGACAGAGGTATGAATATCACGATGCATAATTTGTTCACAAACTATGACTTGGCGAAAGATTTTCATGTGCGGAATACTACATTGGTGGGCACAAAAAGAGGCAATAAGTCGCAACTGCCAAAATTATTTACATCCTCTGACATTCACCACAATGCCGAAGCCAATACGAACTCAAACAATGATGAAAATGTGGACAATACTCCAACAACGTCTACAGCCAATCAAAATGCATCAAAGAGACAGCGAAGAATTTCACCCATTTGAGCAGTTCGAAATTAAAACTTTATTTGATTTTCATATTTTTCAATAAAAATACATTTGTTTCTAACAATAAACACAAGTTTCAATAAATTATTTGCATAAACAAGCGAGATATTGACGTTTCTGTAAAAAAAAACGTTTAAAAAGTCTAAATTTTCAAACAAAATACATTACTGGGCACTGAGTGCCCAAATCACGAGATTAAGTTGTATAGCCATGTCACGGTTCTAAGGTTAATGAATCACAGCTTATAGACGTGCCAATTCCTATGCTGACAAAAACATCCTCCGCTACAATCATAACCTTACACATATCCATACGACTTACTCACACAATTGCATTAAGATTAAGTAAACACATCGCGAGATTGGTCTTTGCATTGTTAATGTACGACCGAAATTCCGACTCAGTGGAAATAGTATTATTCCGACGCTGATAACACCAAATGATGAAATAAAAGAAATAGAAAAGTTAAGCTTACGGGGCCTTCTTTTATAAGATAACCCAAATTTGTAGGAGCCTTCTTTTGCGAGTTTCCGAGAACCCAAGGCAAAATTCTTTCTGACCATAACGGCATTTAGATATTGAAAAAGATGTAAATATTTGCATTACTCACAGCATTCTCCTTTTCTGCATCACTAAATTTTGACAAATCACACAAGCTCGCACACATCAAGTTTCTCATATCTGTTGAAGAATCAAGTAATTTAGTGTTTCCCTTTCTTATTTTTGCACATTCCATGCCCTTACATACCTACAAATTCAAATTATTCACACCAGCTATATAATGATTATAAGTTTTAAGCGATTTCACGCTTCCCTGACGAGTGACGCGGTGCCTAACTCCACGTTAACTAGTCGCTTTGAGTCCGAGCGGCAAAACTAGCAATCAGCAATTACATTATAAATAATTGTAATTACACCAAACCAGCCAACAACAAGGAATTATTCCACATTGCAGAGCAAAAGCCCAGTTTGAAATACTCGAATTGCTTAATTTCCGTGTTGTTGCATTGGCACTCCGACCACGTATTCCACTCATGACCCGGAAACTCCCGGATCCTTTTTGCATGTGGCGCAATTGTCGGACTGAAGTTGTTTGCTTTAAGGAGTGACAGGGTTGCCTGAGTTAGTTTACCGGCAAGTTGCTGAGTCAAACTTTGCGTTAAAATATTTACACTCGTGAAACTTTGCTGTTAAGAGTGAGCTGCAACAAAAAGAGCCAAAGAGAAAATTCGAATTTCGCTGCTGAGCGGCCAGGAGGGAATGTAAAGTTGTCTTGGCCGAAAACATCGTTATTAAATTTTTCCAACTGTGGTTGAAACACAACTTTCGCTTTTCCATTCCCAATCATACGTTTACATTTAATATTAACAACACGCTGGTGCGTTGCAGCAGACCAACAACCGACATTCCATTGCCCAGCGCAACGTTGGCGCTTTCTTCAAGGCTCTACAACATACCTTGTCGCGCTTTTGGTTAATTTTAGACACGCTCATAGACAAGGGTGAATAGAGTGAAACTCGGGAGAACACGCTCACACACGAACGTAAATACATTCGAATGCATGCCTTCACATGAAAGTTTTCATTTGCCAGCTCAAAGGTTCTGTTTTTGCGACAAAATCATTTTTTGTCTGAAATTTTAAACCAAATTAGTTTTTTACTGCGCAGAGGTGTCGACGTGCAAATGAATGTCAGTCAAGGTTTACAGGTCGAAGGCCATTGCGTCCATTCCGATAGCGCTACGTCAACTGGCTCCACTACGAATTGTGTGAGGTAAAGCGTAAATGTCATTAAATAAACATGTGGAATGCCACACTAACCATATGACATTTAACCGGAGTTTTCTAGGTCTCGTTTGTGTGCAGAAAAATAGCCTTTTCGGTAAAACTCAAGTGCAGGTCAGCAATGTTATTGCACGTCTGGTCCTACATATGAATATGGTCGCTTCAACTTTTGCAGACGCCGCTGCGCTGTGAGATTAATCGCACTTGCAACACCTGTTTGAAATTAGCATAGTGTTGCAATGACCGATGTGATTTACAAATACAAAAAAAAACTATAATTATGTGAATTTTTTTTGTAATATCTTGACAATCAACACTGCACAGAAACACAAAAAAGTGCTTTGATCTGAAGGCGACCATCAAATAATATCAGTTCAATTTCGCTGTAAAAAATTTTTAATTTTTAGAAATTTAATGGATTAGTTTTTTTTTTTTTGATATTACTGCAACCCTGACGCAATGTTTTTTCACAATTGTTAAGTTCTAGAGCCAGACCGATTTTGTAGGAGGATACTACATATACTTTTCTTCATCAAACTTTTTGGTTAGTTGTACTGCTATGTGAACGCAAACTATTTTTGATGTAAAATGATTCGTGAATATCACCAGAACAAATCTCATGAACTATGCAATATTTCTAGTAGTCTCAAAATAAATTAAGCATCGTCAGCTGAATTATGAAACTTATAATTGAATAGTAAAATATTCCATCTTAAGCTTATTTATTCTGCTTTGTGTTGGACTTTAACTAAATGAAGTCTTAATTATATTAATCACAGATATTTTTCAAAAGTTATTTTCACTTCACATGTCAAAGAAAGGATGGTTTTTGAAAACAATAAAATGCCATAAATTTAAAACATTCAGGAAAACTTTCTGAAAACACAAAAGGTTTTTACCTAAACAAAAAAGTTGCCCATTTAGCTATATGCAACCAAACCGGCAAAATATAGTTGCATGTTCGCAATTATTGAACTATATTCAACACAATTTTTACTCCAGAAATACGCGGTAATGCATAAAAATGTCAATGATCTAAAGCAATCTCTGCATAGTCGAACTAAATATTAGTTACCGCAAGTTTGTCGGTTGTTTTAACAACCGTGCAGCCTAGTTATGCCAATTACAAAAGTTTTCAAGCAAGTTACTCTTTTCCTTTGCTCTCTCTCTTTCTCTCCTGAAACAGTACAGCGTTTCATAAACAAAGTCTTCAAGCTTTGGCTATTCAATTAGATCTCGTCAACACCTTTTATTTTCCATAGAAATGTTTACCACTTTTGCTTCGTGTTAAGCACATTCATTAGTGGGCCTAAAAAGTGTTATCGTAGATCGATTTATGAGTTGTTTGTGTTTCCGTGTTTGTGAAATAAAGGAAGTCAGGTGTTTGGTGAAATACTAAATTATTATCACGAATGTAGAAACATAAATATTTTATTACTTTTGCAAATAGCATATATATTTTCAAAAAGGGTTGAAAGGTAGTATAAAAGCTGAAAGTCAGATATTTTATTGTGAAATTGTATTGCAATTTATGTAAATATATTTATAGCACTGGCTAACATAAAAATTTATGAAAATTCCAAGACAGTCTGCGTAGAAATTGCCGGACACACCGTTTATTGCGGTCACTTTCGCTTCAAATAAAATAAAGCACTCTTTGCAACATTGAAATTTGGGCGAGCTAATCTCCCATCCTTTGAGAATACATAACTAACTAAAATGTATCGCAAGCATTTAAACTTCATATTCGCAACATTATAACGCATGAAATTTTATATACGTTCTCTATGCATTACAAAGTAGTCTCTCACTCCCACACACTCTCGCACGCTCACACACACATGCGGTCACTTTCGTTATAGCGATGTATTTGTGTGGAAATAGTCGTAAACACGTTTCAAATGATAGCCAGTAACCGAGCTATATACGCCAAGTGGTCTTCCTCCCCCCACTCACACACCTCTCATACACTACAAATGCTAAATTCATAAATATTGAATGTGGGAATGATTTGTGCTGAATGGCGTTTAAGTGCATAAAAATGTGAGTAAACTCACAGCAGAAGCTCATACAAAACCTATAGCACACACATGAAACAAGTACATCGAGCGTGAGCACTACGAGAATAATTGAGTGAGGGCGAACGGGTGCTGAGCCATCCTGTGAATGGATTCCCATAGTCCATATGCAAGTGCGGTCAGCAAATGTGGTAACCCAAAAGGATATCCTCATTTATTGCAGCGTAACGCCTGCTAGAGTAACGACAACAATAATAATAACTGGGGAAAATAATCAACAGTCGACCCGATTGGCGTTGTGTCAATATGGGCGATGCTCTTGCTGCCAGTGCCTATAGATAAACAAATACTCGCTAGTGAAAAACAAACCATGATTTCTGTTAATCCAATGCCACAACACATGTATCTGAAGCATTGTCCTTGTGACCAAATCAACTGGTATTATGTGGCAATATTCGCAACAAGCTGTCATCACTTGCTGCAGCTGAAAAGCCAATGGGTATTTGAAAAAAAATTGCGGGGTGTGTGAGACGCACGAAGGCAATTTTTTTATTTAAAAAATGCAACGAAAGACTTGGCAAAGCGCATATTAGTACTCCTTTTATGATTCAGTTGGGGCCAAAGCAGCATTTAAACTGAAAACAAGTTGGGTAAGGTGAAACGTATATGAGCCTTTCTAAGTTGGAAAGAGTCACTGGATTAAAGCTTTAAACTTGTAGGAGAAAGCTTTTTAAAAGCTTGTTGATAGTGTACAGAAGAGGATAATCACTATTCTAAGGTAATGAAGGTCCTTGTACACATTGTGTTTAAGTGGATACTTTTTATAGAACTCCCCAACAACAAAAAGAACTTATTATAACATTTTATGTTGCCTCCTTTATCGTATGCAAGTAGTAGGTTTTTCAATCGCTATATTGAAATGATATTACTGACATTTTGAAATAAGTAAGACAATATATGACATCCTTGAATAAAATGGTAGTAGGAGATGTGTCTGGTTAGAGTATATACATTGTTGGAAATTGTCAAAGGGATTAGGAAGTGAAATCTTAAAGTTTATACATACATTAAAGGACTTAAAACTCAAAACTGTACCTAATTGCTAATTAGCTAAATTTGATTTATATTCACTTGGTTTAACTCATTCATTCAATCAACAATGCGTTCGTCAAGACAAGTAAACAGCATTCGATTTTCAAAACAAAGCAATAACTCAATTTCTCTTTTGACATTTTTAATTGCTCTTTTATTTACCAGAAGCATAGCAACAGCCCACTGACATCATCGACAGATCTTCTACTATTTTAGTGATTCTATTCGGACAATGTGTGCCATTCCAACACACTCTCAAGCCACGGCAACAACAAAGGACAATCAAATATGCTAATATGGAAACGTGTCCGCATCTGTTAACCGGGGTGGGTCTTGTTGATTATTTGCATTTTATATTGTTCTGTTTATCAAAGAACACAACAGATGAGAGCGAAAGAATGTAAACAATCGGTTGATTCCTGTATCACTCTGCACCCTGTAGATAGGACAATAAAAAGAAATGCGCAGCAAATAAACCTTTGATACATACAATAACAGTCTATTAAGATTCTCTTTCGACCCATCCGATGCGCGAGTTCATATTAGCAAATAATATGGCGAACAATGAGCATATTAAGTATCGGCAACTTGTTACGAGATATGGGTTTTATGAATTTCCATGGTGTAGCAGCTGTCGTTATATTTTATGTCAGCCAGTATTGCCAACTAACACCCCAAGCGTGGGTGTCCTTGTGTGCATATGTTCCCAGAATGTATGCGACAAAAGTGAAAGCGTGCGTATTGGACTGCCATGAAACATGGGACTAGTTCAGAAAACCACCAGTCTACAACTCCAATTCCCTGAAAGAAATGGGTCGAGTCAGAAAAGCATCACACTGTACTATACATAGTTGAGAGGAGCAGAACCTGGGCGAAATACAAATTAAAGTTATTCGTGAAATCCGCCCGAAATCCTAAAGCCCCAAACTTTTGAAGATCTCAGATGCTTGGGTTGAAAAAGGAAAGTCGGTTAACTAATTGGGATTGTAGTTCGTATAATTTGTCAAGTAGTTTGTAATGAATTGATTTGACTGTTAGGTTTATTTATGAATATATATGTATGTTCAAATAATTACGATTTAGTCCTATGAGATTATGTTTCATATGGAATACTTGTCGATATTATGTGCGAAATATCCTGGCATTTGTTAGGTGCGATAAAAGTACAAAATTCTATAAATTGATGAGGATACCTCTAAGGCTTTATTCCGACTTTGTTAAATGTGAAATAATCAATATGTGTACATGTAATTAAGTCGAAATATATCAATGGTATAAAAGCTTTATAATTAAGCTTGATTTATCGTAAATTTGATAAATCATTTTACAAAAATTATTATTATCAGCTGAAATAACATGAAGAAACATCACCTTCGGCCAATGATTCATTGCACCGCTTAACCTCATATATAAGAAACGGTTTATTTGCCAAATGTACCGCGGACGCAGTATAAATATCTCTCGACTACACATTTTTTGGAATGCATTAAAGTGTGTACACAAAGTTTTAAATCTCTAACTTTAGTTATTCCCACCATAAAGAACAAAGCCAAGAATTCCTGTTGTGTTGTATTACGTATCGTTTTGATAACGCTTGCTTTTCATTTTTCAGACAAATGATTTTATAAACTTGCCTCAGAAAAAGCATAGCCATTATTTAGTTAATCAGCAAAAAATATTTGATAAGCGAAAGTGTGATTTGAGTTAATTCAGTGCTCTTGATAAGAGTCAGTTTTGACGCTGGAGCAGTTTATCTCCTGATCAAAGAAGACAAGCAACAATATAAAAAATAAATAACATGAGAAATATTATTTTATTACTACACCATTCTCTTCAAGTAGTAACTCTGCGCTTGTAGACGTAGCGGCGTGTTTTTGTTGTTTGTGTTTGGCTTAAATCTTGTCTTCATCAAATAAAAATGCGTTGCTATTTTTGTTAACAAAATGCTCAATTTTTAGCGGTGAACGAACGCTTTAGCATTTCTCTGCGCGGCGTGTGCGTGCAAGTGATTTATTGTTGGCATTTTGCCTTATAATAATTTCACACTTGAACTTTTGCGCACTGCTTGCCGCGGGCCATGACTGTGCGAATACAACGGTGGTATATGGGGTGAATGACCGCTTAGCGGAGCTCTATTTAAAGACGTTAAGCTATGAAATTAATGTTTTGCTTTCAGAAGAACTTTAGAATTTATAATGGTCAGTTAACAAGTTCGCCAGTCAAGAAGTTAACAAGTTCGACCAAGTCAATGATTCTGTAGATAATTGCTTAATATGAACAAGGAGGTAAAAAAAATTCAAATGTTTTAGGTTTGAACTAGAAATACTCAGTATTGCCCGCAGTCATGTAAATTATTGCAGGTGTATTTGTGAAATTTGTTTCAATAATAATTCAGGCAAATTAATTAAATAACTATTACGATTGTCTTTAAAAATACCCAATTAATTGCAGTAATTCCGAGCATTATATTGGCAGGTGCAAGCCGTTGAATTAATAAGCGCTTAATTGCAAAACGAAAGCATAGCATTTAAGTGAAAATTAATTACATTCTACGCAGCGAAAAAATCACAATTCAACTGAATTATGGTCCATTAAATGCCAATGTGGCTAACGGCGGGAAAGAGAAAATTATGCCAAAAAATTTATATCGAAAATAATTCTTCCGGAGACACAGCAACCCATCATAAATTACAGCTGACGTGGCAGGTGACGTTGCAGTGCATACCTTTTGATACAACTAATTATAGTGCACATTTTTGTAGCTGCAGGCGCACGGGCAACCCAACACGAACACGCTGCATTATGTGAGCTAGCAATTTGTCACGCTTTCATTTTTGCGCAATACTACAAGCTCAGACACACACACAGATGCAGTGCTTCTGTTGTTGGAGCTGAAGTCATAAAATATTCGCATTTGGTATTTAAATAATAAGGTCTCTTTAACACTTCAACACGCGGCACAGTGGTGCCGCTTCATACAAGCCGCGGCAAAAAATAGAAGGAATCGAGGTAGGGCTTTGAAATTTGGCACACATCTCTCATATTGCCAAATTGCCCACCTCCCATATAACATAAACAATAAATATTCAAAAATGATCATATACTATTATTAATTATTTATTCAACAAGTATTTTTTTAACATCATCGTCCAATTTAGAGTTTTATTTTTGGGATTTGTTCTGAAACCATTAATAAAAGGATCCGATGAAGCTAAAAGCAAGTGCATTACATCTTGATTTGTAGAAATTCTGTCGCATTTTCTAGAATGATTAAGCCTATATTTCTTGTAATCTTTATTGCGAGCTTCTTCTCCTCTGATAGCATGCCCAATGTTAAAATAGAGGATGAAACAATTTTACTTCCATGCATTAAAACTTTATGTACCGTCATTGGCATATAGTAAAATTCATAAAGTCTGACATATAACCTCGCAGTTTTCATGCGATAAATTTCAAATTTTTGAGGATCTATTGCTGCTTGACTATTGATTGTATTTAATATTATTTTAAATCTATGTATCAGGTTTTCGTCAACGCCAACAATATCGGCAGTTTTAGCAGAATTCTCAAAAAATCTTCGTGAGGTATTGCCATCATTTGTCGTACCCAGTCCCTGCTTCACTACATCAACATTTATTCCCAAGGAGATAGTTCAAATAATATAATGCATCTAAACTAGTATTTTGTTGTTGTTGTATAACGAGAGACAACTCCAAAAAATAACAACAAAGCAACAAACCGAACAATCAAAAAAACAAGCAAAACAACGAAGCAGGCAAAAAAACAAAGCAACGAATCAAGCAAACAAACAACGCAGTTGCAGTTGCAATAGATTAAAATGCTAATTACTTATGAATTGGCAGCTAATTGCAGCTATCTATCGATTAAGGATATTTTAAAGTTTATTTTGTGTAAGTGGCTAACCTGCGCGCTCCTGCGCACAATAGTTATATTCGGTTGAAGTTGTGAAATATATGATTTTTTTGGACCATGAAAAAACATCATATTAAAAAAAATCTTGAAAAAGAAAGTATACATTTGATGATGTAAATCACATCTATAACATTGGTTTTAATAAATAAAAACTTTACAATTGATATTTTATGGTTAACTTTTGAGTTTTAACCTTTGCAATATTCATCACATTTTTCTGAGTAACTTTGCGTTGATACTTTGTTGGACTTTGAAGTTCTCCCAACAAAAAACCATTATATCAAGCCCAAGTATTCGGATAATGTTATTTGATTAGTTCTTAGCTTAAATTGAAAAGATGGTACAAATTTGGAATGATAAAAAAAATCCTTTTTTTCCGCTTTGGCACCACTGTGCGCGGTGGCGGTGGCAGTGGCACACAAGCACTCCAAAAATACCACAAATGCTTGGAGTTAATGTGAAGATAATCTAGAAAAATATGAGGAAGACGTTCGTCGTTCAAGCAATGTACAGGAGTGTTGCCAAAGTGTTGACACATCACTCCACCACAGCTGTCTCACCTTCATAGGGGTGCGAAGGCAATATAGATAGATATTTATTCACGCGAATCTTTATTTGTAATTTCCAAATCTAATCCGCAATAGACATTGTTTGGTCTTTAGATGAGATTTATTTATAGTCATCGCGAAAGCTAAACGAATGGGAAACTGTAGTCTTTTAAATGGTATGTGAGAATCAGATGGTATCATCGGAATACGTGGTAACAAAACAATTTCTCCTTTAAACTTTCCTGTCTAAATACATAGTTGCTTCATGAACGTTTCCAGTAATTCTGTTGATCACCAAACGTATGCCGTTGCATAGTTTAGGAGGGTTTAAATTACGCAGTAGAATAATCGGTGATCCAATTTTCAATCGTAGATTATATAGTGGCATTCCTGATATGTCTAAAGAATTTAAAAATTCAATTGGGAAATTCACTGGCTCGTTTTCTTCTACAGTAGCATCGATAGACTTAATTGACATTAAATCACCTGGTAATATCTGGTAGTTAATCAAATCAACATCAAAATTTAAAAAAAAAAAAGTATTTAAATAGTTATTTAGTATATCTGGGAAGACACTCTCAATCAGTTCATTTTTAGTTTTAACAACAGTACAGAAATTATCTGGCAATCTAATATGTTGAGTATCTTGATGAAATTCTGTTTCACCGTTTCCGAAATCCACTAATTGTTTAGAAAATTCGTGTGCTGTTGGATATTGCGTTTAATATACATAAAGAGCTTGTAATTAATGTGGCCAGCGCAGTCGTAGCCATACAAAATGTACGCCTTTATAGTTTTAAATTTAAATAAATGAATGATGAAAAACACCAATGCGCTTAATATTATGACAATGAAACTAAAAGATGCCGGTGTTGCAGAAATAAATATGTATTTGACTATGTTTGTTGCGTTGACCTACTCCTCCAGTTTTGTGTAATTTCACATCATCAACAGCTCAAAAACCCAACTACCAATTAAAGGCTGACGTACCCCCAGACTGGCTGACAGACCGTCATGATGCAGTAAAAGTAAGCTAATGACCGCGTATGCATGTGAACTTCTTGCGAATACGCTTAAATTATAGGAAACCGATGGAACATTATGGTGAGCGTATTTCCGGGGTGCGACAAATGTATTTTTGATCAACCAAGGTTTTAACTCTCTTACTGGAATTACGTATTCTAATATGTGACTGTGGAAAATGGCTTTACTGCAGAGCTCTTATTCTCCAGTATATATTTTCACTTAAACATTTTAACGGCATTAAAACATTTCGAATTTGACGTAGAAATAGCACACAAGTGATTTGCAAATTTGTTAAATATTTTTTTGTAAACGCAGTTTTTGGTTAAAGAGCATTACTGCTGGCAGCCGGTGGCATCGTAAATATGGCTGAACTCTGGCCTTTCAAACACAAACGGAGAATGTGGAACAACACAGCTGGGCCGCATGCATTCCCGCATAGTTGCATGCTGCATTTAGTACAGGCACTGCTTCTTTAGACTCAACAATAAATCAGACTGCAAGCATATGGGTGTCGGTGTGGTGAAAGCAGTAAACACCAATAAAATGGGCGTGCGGTAGGCAATAATAGCTTTTACAGTTGCCGGTGAGTATTCTGTTTATGTAGTGATATATAGATTTTGAAATTACGGAGGCTCTAGGCTATGCGACAAAATCCAGGGTAAAACCCTGTTCGTGTTTGCTTCATTAACAAAACCGATTTATTTGTTATTTATAAGTGATTCAAAACTGCTGTGAAGTTCGTCACCGCGATAATTAAAGATATTTTTCTTGTAGTTGTAGTATTCTTTCAATTTGTGGTTCTTTTGATTGGAGCTTATTTGCTCATCGAGATCGAAATTTTTTACTACAAAATCTCTAAATTCAAACACGTCATACTTTTCTCGTTAAAACGAATATCAAAGCGAAAGGAATATAGTATCTAAATGTTTAAATCTAAATGTCTATGTGCGCTCCGGATGGGTCTGGATGTGTAGAAGGGAGGGTCGCCAGTTCAATTACCTAGAATAACGATTCCGCTGCCGCCGTGTGGCACTGAAACCGAACGATAAAATCGAAAATCGATTGTTGCAATTTGCGGTAACTGCCAAAAAGTTGGCCGAAATTTTGTGGGAGCGAGAGCGAGGGAATGAAGTGTGAAGTGCTGAGGCCACAAAAGTGCTCGTTTGGGAGTTTACACATTTAAGAGAAGGAAACATTATCGCAGGCGTTGCATATTATACGATTTGAAGTGACCAAAGTTAAAGCTTTAAAAAATCTTTGCTGATTTCAAACTTCGGGATATTAACATAAATTAGCGAGCGAAAGTTTATTAAAATCTCAACACAGCTGTCGAAATGTTTAATCAGGACTACTACTTTAAGCTCCGTTGACGGAAGAGTGCGAGGAGAAGAGTGGTCGACTGTTTCAGTTAAAATGAGAATAAAACCTAAGCTAATTGCTTTCTTGCTGCTCGCTAACCACCGATTGCCTAATTTCTGTGCTTGTGTGCCAGCTCTACATTATCATCTATATTTTTTTACGCATGAACAGGCTAACATGATTTTCATTTTTCACCATGATTTGCTGTGTTTTATTTTATGCTTCAACTCACCTGTCCGTAACTCATCCTAGCGTTGCTGTGGACACAAATTCTGACATAGGAAGTCAGCTTCTGTTCGTGCTACTAAAGCCTTTTGTATGATATGCACAACTAAAAGGTTTAAGTCCATTATGAAGGGTTAGCATTTCATTAACCTGGCTCAGGTACTTCCACTTATCGTACACATCTACTCTTGGGCAGCAATACTCTGGTTGCGGAGCAATTTCCCGCAATGCAGCCTTTTGGACGAGCTAAACATAAAATTTTATGGTTTTCCGGACGAAGATTGAGCTCTCATGTACACATACTTACTAGTCGATAGCTTGATTTAGCTCCATAAATGTAAAACCATCCGTTGAGTAGATTTATGAAACTGTTAAGCAGCTTACCCGACAGAGGTTGCAAATATGGTTTGAGTGTGCTGAGCTTGTTCATTTAACTAATTTACGAGATAAACTTTTATGATGGAATTTCTAAATGTAAAGTGTATCGTTTAAGGCACTATTCTGACATATTAAATTATATAAAAATAGTGGAAAATTAAAATTAGGTACAAACTGTTGCCACTATTTTATAACAAAGCCTTAATAGCGCCCGAAGTCATGGCTTGAGTTATGCTAAATAATATTTGCTTTTCTTACTATAATGGAGTAAATGAGTGCCTAATAAAAGCTTAGTTCAGTTTGCTTTCAAAAGAGTAAATAAGTGACATTCTGATATCTCTGAAACTGAACAGTTAATCGAAAACTGATTAATGAGTGAAGTTGTTCATGCCGTGGAGCTCACTGTAAAGGCAAAGCTAAAAAAAATATACATATATACATATATAATTGAGTTGAATTGTGTATACCACAACGCATAATTTAAAACATTAATGACATGAATCAGTGACAAAATTATTACTTTCGCACGCAAGAAACTGAACTTGAACTGCGAGACTTGCCTCTTGTGAAATTACTAACTAAATCCCCCCTCTAAACCAGTAATTTGCCACTGCTGCATAGTTAAAAAGTCACAACAAAGCGCAATATTTTTGAATTAGTAGTGCTTATGCGTCCTCCCTGTCGTACATGTACTTGAATTACAATAATAAAAACTTCAGTGAATTGCTGTTATTGGAAAATGAATTGAAAGTGCAGATGCACACGGCCACTAGAATTCGAATAAACACATGTATACATTTGTAATTGAACACTTGAACGTTTGCTGCAGGGCGCATTGTGTGCGGACATAATTGTGTGGATAACATTTAGTGGGCACTTTGCAACGCTGTTATGTCGAGTGGTGGCTGGTCTTTTGTGTTCGACCCTGCATATATCATGCACACACATGTGATTAGCGCATTTTTCATATATTGTTGAGTACAGCTCAAGTCGCTCGTGTCCGCATCATCATCCACAGGTTGCACTGTACCTTTTCCACTTTTGTAATGATTTTATATTTTGTTGTAGCATGTTGAAAGCTGCTGCAGTTGCACACATTCACGCAGGACGCATAGATCGTATATTCAATCGAGAATGTTTGAGTGTGAGTGAAGCACTGTCGGCACGCTGACGCTTGCTTCTTTGCTGTTTGGCACAAGCAAATGGCACAGACTTTGTTGTGAGGTATGAGTTGAAGTTTAGAAAAGTTTTCACTGGCATA
This sequence comes from Zeugodacus tau, assembly GCA_031772095.1. Classification (NCBI taxonomy): domain Eukaryota; kingdom Metazoa; phylum Arthropoda; class Insecta; order Diptera; family Tephritidae; genus Zeugodacus; species Zeugodacus tau. The sequence continues at coordinate 63,610 of JAMOBL010000071.1, forward strand.
AAGGCGCCACAATTGTTGCTGAATTGCTGGCAAGCCAAATTATTGTTTATTCGGACCGACTCTTTTACATGTAGGAGTACATTTGAGGGGTGTACAATTTGTCCGTCGCACTCATCGGGTGGCCCTACAGCTTTTTTGCTACGTCGAAAAGAAAGAAGGTGAAATCAATACTAAGCTCTGACGTTGTTTAAATATGTATCACATTGTTGCACATATTTATACGAATACAGGTAACGAATGAAAAACAGATTATATAAGGGATATTGATTCTACATTCTGTTTACATCGGAAAAGTGCGAAGCTTTGCAATCTTAAAATGACAAACTGCAAATATGCAACGAAAATAATCTAATCCAATCCATCTGAGAAAATAAGGCAATATTTGCTGAAACTAATTTCCATGTCCATTGCTGCGGGAACAGATCGCTGAGCTCAACGCTAATTAATTGTTATTTTTTGTCGACGACAACGCGTACGTTGAACCAACCGACCAAGCTCTGCATGAATATCAAGAACGTCGTAACAGGTGGGACAGGAAACCAAAACCAGAGAACTAACTGAATGACATTATAACGAATGCTTCAGTAAATACGTGTGAATCAGCAAATAAATTTTAATATTCGTATACACATATATATTTAAGAATAGTACACAACCATATCTATTCGCCTCTGTAAAAATAAGAATTTTCCACTTGGTGTATTTTTTGTTATTCTACCCAAAATAAGTTGTTTGGTAAAAAATTAAAAAAATAAAACCAACAAGACAACGAATAATGTCTCCCCAGTAACTAAACCGAAATCATCACCTTTACGAACTTCTTCCACTTTTTGTCACATTTACATAAAAAGTGCACGAAAATCCAAATTATTTTTTATTAGTTCCGCAATTAGCGGTTGTTTCAGTGAATAAAGAGGATAAGATACAACGAACTGTTGAGGCCAAATTGGCATGAATTAGAGAATTCGTAATTGTTTACTCCAATAAATATATTAGAAAAAGCCATATAATTCAGATTAAGTAGTCTTTGCCGAAGCTAGGTATGAAAATTGAGTATGCATATATTTTTCAAATGTATAGTAAACCATCAAAATTTCTTCAAACTGACTTCCTCATCTTCCAATCACAAAAACCAACAAACAGCCCGTAACCTTTATTTCCAGTTATGATATATTGGCACACCAACTGAATATCTTTAAAAAATTGCGCGACTTTTACATGTTAACATGTTAACCCCCGATATTGGGTATAGGAGGGAATCAACCTATGAATTTAGAAAAATTGGTATCAGGTATCGTGCATTTCTCTTTTTCATAATAATAATAAAGTTATCCCACGAAAAAACTCAATTCAATTGCATTGGCTAATCACATTTTATATTATAAATTTTCGCTTCTTTGTACCCCAAAATCAACATTCAAATATAATTCAATGAAATTGGTACTCGAAATAGTTTATAATGCTTCTCACACAATTTTGCTTATCAAAACACTTAATTCATAAAATTATGCGAAAATCTGAATGGTTGCATCACTGACGCCTCTTTATTATACAATCTATACTTGAGCATCCGTAATTCGAAAACATCATTAACCCTTTGTCCTTGATGTCCTTTGTCAGCATAACCGAAGGATGTGCGCCTGAGAACGACAAAAGAGTAAATGAAGCGAAGGGTGAGAATGAGCAAGCAACACCGCCGATTGATAAAAGCAGCAGTTATGTGCGTGTATAAGGCTGATTCAATAACATCCTAATATACTAATATTAAACGTAAAGCCCCATTGCCACTCCTAACACCTACACATATTTACACATGAATATGTATGTTGTTGTTGCCCCAGCTTTATATCGCTATATTTGAAATCCTGTCAAGCACTCAACGTTTAGCGTCGGCGCCCATTAATGTCATCAGCCTCGTGGTGATTACGTAGGTATGGGTATTTCAGCGCCCCAACTATTCACCCATTCAGCACTGCAACTAAACTCATCTGTGTGTATGTGTATTTAGATTCTTATGGCATTAGCTGACGTGGTTTCGTCGATGCCACTTTCAGTTGAGAGTGTAATGAGTGGAAGCACTGGTGCAGCTAAAGATACTAACGTGTTTAAGCAGGTGAACTAGTTGCAGCATATTCACCCACACATGCTCACACCCAGTCCTGTAGTCATAAGCAGGTAAAATTACCAAAAAAAATTAGCGTTTGCGCTTTTTTTAATGAAAAAATGGGAGAAAACCTTTTCATATGAATTACTTACATTGGTGTAATGAGTATATTTTACCGATATATTAATTTATTACAAAAATTATGTTACCGAAACCGGAAACCATACATGAAGGGGCCGGAAATGTGGAAAAGATGTTACCGGAATCGGAAATGGGGTAACCGGAACCGCGATATCGGCATCCGGAACCGAAAATGACATGATGGCACCGGAACCGCAATGAGTTAATTGGAACCACGAATGACCGGATATGGAGGAGCCGGAACCGGATGTGTTTCCGAAAATGGATAATGCATCCAAAACCGTATGTGAAACATTTGAAACCGGAAATGGGGCAGCCGGAACCGTAAATAGAAACCGAATATGAGGCATCCGGAACGGAAATGAGTCAATTGGAACCAGATATCCAATTCTCCATCTTATCAGGGTGTCTAGAAAGTATGTATTATATACCGAATTTCATTGAAATCAAGCGAGTAGTGTTTGAGATATGCCTTTGTATAGAAGGTAGAGTTTTGGAGATAGACGGACAGAATGAGGTAGCAGCACACGAAGAACCCGCCTTTATTATCAGTGTAAAGGTGTTAATTACAGACCTGAAAAATCATAACGCTTCAAACAGTTGTCTAAGGGCCTAAGGCGTGCTCAAACTGAGAAATGATTGGGGCGATTTGGAAATACTGGAATGCTTTGGGAATATTACATATCTGTTCTTATACCATTCAGGTAATCTAATTTCTTATCTTGCGTCTCAATACAACTTTGATTTTGTATGACAGATTATGGGATCTTTTGCCACTTTTAATTACCCATTCGTGCTCTTAGACATGTCCACATTTTTTCTGTGGAACAATTATCTTAAACATAGTATAGTCCTGATAACTGATTGAAATTATTTGGTAACGGTGGCTGAAACCAATATTTTATTACTGCTAATGAACAAATAAAAGCAAGCCGCAGCATTTGTATTGCTTTAAGTCACCACATGTAGGTGCATGTACTATTTTGCGGTTAATGTGTGTAATTTGAGTTTACACTGTCCTCACCACCCCGGGTAGAAATGTAGGTATGCTATGCGGCAACGACAAATTATGAGACGTGTTGGTGTTGGTAACAATTTAAATTTTACCGCAAAAATATGTATATTACAAATGTATAATACTGTTATGTAATTTAATATCAACAATGTAAATACACATATGAACCACATTCTGAACACAGATTTAATAATCCGCCATTTTTTATGCAAAATTTAGTGATAAAATAACAATTTATTTTCATTTTTAGTTTATTAAATTAGTTGAAGTTTTAAATTGCAATTATGTGCTTTTGTTTTACTCTAAATTATGCATTAGCATTGTTTATATAAATATCATTTTTGTAAATAATTTTTATAGTTTGCAAATTGTAATTGTTTAGAGTTTGGTTCATATAAAGGGAACCTTTACTTTTGCCTTCGAGTGAAGCCTATGAAATTGAGCTCGAATTTACGAATTTGAGATATGTGTGGGTGAAATATTAAGACATTTGTTTCTTAAAACCCACTAAAGTTGGTAATCTCCTGGCACTCATTCGATTAAGTAGTTTTAGCTTTTTAATTGTTGAGGAACAACAAGTTGCCCGAAAATTTTTACATATTGACCATAATGATCATTCATCAAGCAGGCTTACTGCTCTTGCTGTTGTTGCGTTTGCATATGGCTGATGTCCAGGATTTATACAGTTTAAAGATGCTTTTCGCAATAGAATCCACAAAATATGGTGGTGGACGTAGCAGCCAAAATGGTTATTGTGGCGCCAAAATGTGCTAAGGTTTGACTTTTCTTGATTGCTTCTGTGGTAATCAAAGCATGTGTATGTAATTGGTCAAAGTATTCTTCAAATAATATAAACACTACAAATTAGAAGAAACTCATCGTTTTAAGCCCATATAATACTAGGAAGATTTATAGTAAAATAATTGCTGATTTGAAAATTTCCCAAGAAGTTCATATAATAATAAATAAATAATTGATTTGTGTGCAATGTATACATTTATGTATGTATTTAAAATATACTTATACACACATATACATATACATATAGACATACATACATGTATATATGAAATTAATTGCAATTTGGCTTCAATAATTGCAAACAATTCACAAAGCTATTCTAACATAAATGCATCTATATGTTTAGCAATCGAACTTAATTGAAGTACTTTGCAGTCCTTCACAATATTAGCTAGCATCCATAATTGTAAGCCCATAATTCATGTGAAATGTATAACCCAATATTAGTCTCAAAGCCATAAATTATATTATATGATATGATAATTTATTTTCACAATTTGGTGCAATTGAATATTCCTATAATTGAGTTGCCCCTTCCTCTGTTGCTGAAAATAAATATATTATAAATTCCATATAACTCCAATGTTCTGTTTCATTTTGCAGTGTAGTTTGATTGTGAGAAGCTATTGCACCATTTAAGCTCTTCAGGCGTCTCAGGCTCGAACAAATTCCGTTATGAGTCGCGTTTGAAGTCAAAAAGACCGTAATGCTGAGCCCGCAGCGATCTTCAACTTAGCTGCTAGGGCCCTTTTGTTTAAATTTGATAACAATTTTTCAGAACCGTGAAAAAAAACTTAAAGCTCATTGGATTCTCGCTTTACAGCCGAATCAGAAAATGTTCAAAAATGTCAGTCAAAAATGAGATATTTAGTTAAGTAAACAAAAAATTATTTAGTAAATACAAAGTGACGTATGCTTGCAATATTCGAACTTTTAAATTCGGCGATCTAAGCTAATTTGTGCTGTTGCATTGCATGCATTCAGATTTCCTTCAGATCTTTTGTTTTGCTCTAACAATTGCTCGGTATTTAGCATTTATCTCTGACGTAACTGGAATCTGTGCGGATCCTCTCTCACTCCATTTGACTCCTTGCCGTGCTCATTACCGTCGTCATTGCTTTGTAATAAATTCCCATTAAATTTTCCACAGACTCCAGCATTATAGCTATGGAATTATATTTTGATATATCTTTTTAGTGAATTTCCGTTCGAAGTCATCTGAAACGAGCGTGCTCGTCCATCACAATTCAGTTGAGGCAATGCCCGTTGGGGTCAAAGCACTAAAAAAGTGTTGAAAAACGACTGATTTAAATTGTTGAAACATTTTGTAGCATTTAACCTTTTTGTTAAATTTTTTCATACACATCACCATGTGCAGTTTAGTTTGACTTCCGTACTGATGAACGCACACATTTGCTTTGGTCATTACAAAACAATAAAGAATAAACATATAATTAAATAATTGCGGTGGGCGTATTGGATTTCCGCTTAAATAATTTATAATTTTGTTTAAACCACGAATATAATAATTACTTTTATCAATACAGTTTTTTACTCCCAATCTAAGCCACAAATTCAAATAAATTGTATATAGTATTTATGAATAAAATCAATTAGGTCAAATATGAGTAGCAGCAGTTGGCGGCTGCGTTCTGTGAATTAATATGTTTTTTTAGATATTTTGTATGCTTCTGACGGATGTATGTATAACTAATGCGTATATTAAAGTCCATCTCTTGTGCTTAGCATTTGTATGCCGTTAACAAATTTGAAAATCAAAAGTTCAATTATTTTCTTAGCATTACGAAGAAGATACGCACATATGTATGTATAGTTTTATGACATAGGGACAGGTAGATAGGACGTACATTTTCTAGAACTGAATTTTTCTCCACCCATTTTCTATTCCTTTTTTGAGACCTTTGGTCAATTAAACAAATTCAATGCTGATGTATTACTCAACTCTTTATCAATATTCGGTTCTTGCTGAAATTCGAATCAACAGGAATTCCGCTGTTAGCCGTACAATTTTATTGGGCATCAAAAGCAGTTATCTATGAGGCATAGTATTCCGCTAGCTTGCAGGCATTTGATGAAAACTTGAAATGCAATTGCTTTCAATAGCAAATTATTTATGAAAACTCAGTTATAAGTCGTCGTATTAGAAGTGATACATTTTAAAATAACCACACGGGAAAACTCACATACACAAGGTGGCCTGGCACGAATTGAATTAACAGCGCCCTGACAGAGCTCTATTATAAACTGCTGATCAACATCGAACATAAGAACATGAGACAAATAATATCTCCTCTTAGCAGTGGTAAAGCGAGAACGTTGGCGCAATATTACGAAGAGCACCACAAAGGAAGTGATACTTTCATTAATAAGCTCTGAGCTAGTTAGCTAAGCACTTATTTAGATCTGCTTATAAAGAGGAAATAATGTTTTCAAAAGAAAGAAAAATCACATAATTAAACTGATTACTTTAATGCAGAATTTATTGGAGAGACGCAGCAATATAAAGCAATTCCAGAAATACACATACAAATTCAAATGCTTTTGTTGCTTTGTTAGCACTATAACTGCCCGTATCTGGAGACAAAGCATCGTCGGTCGGTGTGGAATGATGCTCCAATTCGGCCCTCTCGCCAGGAGTGCTTTTCACAAAACATTCTTTCCGCAAGCAGGGCGTAATAAATTTGACTTTGATGGCATTGCTTGTGCCAAATCTCAGCGGGGCGCCAGCAGAAGCGCTTTGACGAAATATCTTAACACAACGCCTTGTAGTAGTTGCACAGTTGGAGTTATTCCAATTTCATTGTCCTTGTTAAATATCATTACATTCATGACTTTAAAATTCTCCCCGGCTTTCACTTATTCTTCTTCACTCGAAAATTTTTTATTTACTTGGACAATTCGCTTCTACTTAATTTAACCATATGGATTGTTGTTATTTTTTATACATCTATAGCGAATGTTTTTGAATTGTCTTCTCTGTATTCGACCAACGTAACCCCTCTTATCCACATCACCAGAATTTGTGGCAAGTATGTCTGTCAACTTAGTCTCCTTTTTCGGCAGCCCCTGCAGGAGTGAACTGTTCTACATAATCGCCTTATCTTGGGGTTGCAGAAATGTTTTTTATACTCTCGCAACAAAGTTGCTCCGAGAGTATTATAGTTTTGTCCACATAACGGTTTGTTGTAAGTCCTAAAACTAAACGAGTTAGATATAGGGTTATATATATCAAAATGATCAGGATGACGAGAAAAGTTCAAATCCGGATGTCTGTCTGTCCGTCCGTCTGTCCGTCCGTCCGTGCAAGCTGTAACTTGAGTAAAAATTTAGATATCTTAATGAAACTTGGAACACGTGTTCCTTGGCACCATAAGAAGGTTAAGTTCGAAAATCAGCAAAATCGGACCATTGCCACGCCCACAAAATGGCGAAAACCAAAAACACATAAAGTGTCATAACTAAGCCATAAATGAAGATATAAAAGTAAAATTTGGAATAAAGGATCGCACTAGGAGGGGGCATATTTGGATGTAATTTTTTTGGGGAAGTGGGCGTAGCCCCGCCCCCTACTAAGTTTTTTGTATATATCTCGCAAATCAATAGAGCTATATAAACCAAACTTTCTGCAGTCATTTTTTTTAGCCATTTCCTTATACAGTCCAAAAATACAGAAATCGGACGCACGCATCCCTCCCATACAAAGGTTAGGTTGAAAATTACTAAAAGTGGGTTAGCTCACTAACCAAAATCGTCAGAAACACTAAATTTCACATAGAAAATGGCAGATAGAAGTTTGGGCGTGGCGTCACCCACTTATGGGTCAAAAACCATATCTCAGGAACTACTCGACCGATTTCAATGAAACTTGGTTTGTAATAGTTTCCTTACATCCCAATGATATGTTGTGAAAATAGGCCAAATCGCTTCACAACCACGCCTACTTCCTATATACCAGAACTTTGAAGACGATCTGAATCGTTAACTTTACAATATATAGCACTAGTGAAGATATCGATGCAGAACTTTGCACAAATACTACCTTTATAGTGAGTAAGCCCCATTCTAAAAGTCACCGAAATCGGACCATAGGTTGTCAAGGCCCCATATATCGAACATGAGGACCTCGGTACTTCTAACCTAATATTTGGGTTTCCAACTTTCAATGGACTTTATACAATATATATGACGAATATGTGGGTCAAATTGTGTATTTTCTAATATTAATAAAGTTAAATAAATAAATTGCGAGAGTATAAAATGTTCGGTTACACCCGAACTTAGCCCTTCCTTACTTGTTTTTACTTCGTTTCGATTTTTGACTAAATTTTCACTTTGCAAAAGTGTTCGTGTCATGTTGTTGAGTGCGTCGTTTTGTTACGTGATTGTAACGAGAGGAACAAATGATCTTTGGTTTGATTACTAAATGTGCTAATTGGACAAAGTCGATGCAAAAGCCTAGTTGAGTAGGACTTTTTACGGATTTGCCTGTTGCAATTCCTCAATGCTAAGCAGATTTGTTTTGTTCATGTAGTTTGTCAAGCGAGACTAATTTGGTGTAAGGAAACGAAGGCCACTTGGCAGGCAATGTTACTGAGGTAATTCTATTGCATATAATGTTATAATTTTCTCAACACTATCTTTACTTTGCCTAGTAGAGTTATTCAAGGCCTTATAATGGAAATGCATTTATAATCTTCCCTTATTTTATTTACTGTTAATATTTAAGTATCGTTTTCACACTCGGCCTTTTTCTCAACCTTTTAATAATATTATTGGCAGATGTTAGAATCTCTAGATCTCACCAAAGTAAAAGCGGTTATCAGAAGACAAGAAAACAGTATTTTCAAAAAATAAACAGTGCACCAACCCAACTCAAAATGGTAGACGATATTCGTAGTAGAAAGCGAATGCAGAAAAAATAAGGAGTGGAAAGGTGAGAGCGCTGTTTATCGGGCATCAATCGGTGCTGCATTAACGACGCCACCGTTACAATGGGCATATAAGATCGAAAGCGGACGCACCCACACAAGGAGCCAGGAACGCGCAAGGCAAACAAGGAAATGCCTGTTTGCCATGTCTTTGCCTCTCCTTAGCAGGATGCTCAACAAACCTGTCCATCTGACGTGCGAATGTTTGCACTCTGCTATCGCCGCTTCCCAAATATGTACACTCTCTTACGCCTAAATGTATGCGAGGGAAAATAACGGAAGGAAAATACTAGGCTGTACATGACTAAGGCGAATGGCTGACCATAGAAAGCGAAGAAAGAGACCAGAGCATCTGCAAAAGAAAAATGCCAAAGGAAATGGAAGCTTGAAGTCAACAGTGACGTCAAATTAACAAAAACAAAAATCTAAAAAACAAAAAATACTTCAACGGAGCAATGTTTTTCTTAAAAGACATAATAATAACCGTTGACAATGTTGCCACTATAGAAATGGTAACGTAGTTTTATCAAGCTCTCTGTGCACTTGTAAGCCTTACATTGGAGATGCCAAAAGAAAAAAGTCGTTGTTTTGCTCTTCGAATAAAACCTTACGAAGTTGTTTTCATGTCGGGAAAAGATTTAAATAAGAACTCTTATTTTCTGTCTCATTGTCGATGTCCACGCGTGCGAGTGAGAAGCTCAGAAAAGCTCTAATTTTTTCTTAGCTCTAGTTTTACCTTTCGCAATTAGGACCATTTTCTCTCTCTCCCTCTCCCTCTCTTTACTGTTGAGTTCTACGCATGAAATTCGTTGTGCGGCAGAATTTTTGCGTTGAACGCGATTGCTATTCAGGAATGTGCATGGCTTTAGCTGAGGCAGTTGTTCTTCAACAATTCAGTGGCCAACATGACACAGCGAGAACGTCAAATGGTTGAGTTTGTTGAGATGGAATTTACGCATTGCTTTCTCTAACTAATATTTCGTTCTGTTAAGCCATAATGAAGCGCATTTTTTACAACCTAAACAATCTATAACAGCTGCTTTAACTCCGCCTATTTGTCACGTCTACCATCCGCAACATGCCTGTCGCTATTAACCATGTTATCAATATGCAATGTCTTTGTTTTAAAGCCGTTTTTACGCTGTCGTGTTTGCCTTAGCTTTAACATAAAGCTACAAGCACGATTCAGCAGCTATAACTTCATAACGTCATATTCAGTGATGCAGGACGAAGAGAACAGAATAAATAAAATCACTTAACATGGCATTACACTCGCGTACGTTCTTTTGGGGATGGAGAGGGAGAATACGTCAATTCAGTGGATATTTATAGATAATTGATAGATAATTTATTTATGTCACTCTTTCAACTGCCTTATTCACTGCGAAAGGCGGCGTCTATTTCCGCAATACCTTTAAAATTTTTGCAAAAAAAGTAATTGGAAAGATATTCCTGCATTTGAAATGGCATAAATTTGAATGCTAATACAGGAAATTATAAAGAATTGTAATGCCATATCACTTTTAAATCACGCGAGTGCGTTGAAATCACATTACATTATGCAAAATGAAATTATTTTTACCATGTTCTTAGATATTGAGATAAACTGGCTTTCTTGTATTTAATGCAGTATTTTTCCGTGAGACTCCGTTATTATTTCCTTTGCATTTTCATTAATATTCCACAGCAAACGCACAGCCTTAATGCCATTGAGTGCCCGTACTTTAACGTTTAATGCTTCGCGTGCGAAAATCTTCGGTAATAATGGAAGCCTAGCAGTGGAGCGAAAGGAAGCGAAATGGAATGGGCGAGTCACCTCCAACTTGGCTATGATAGAGTTTGCTCTTCTTTAATGTTTGAATATATGTTATTGTTGTATATATTTATGTTTTCACTTTAACAGTTCCAGAATGTCACTATAGACACATTCCCAGTGAGAAATGAAGGGAGCGAAAAGATAGAATTCTGATTCAAACATTTCACTCTACAAATTATATACATATATGTTTTACTTACAATATGGCTTCATTATATTTGGGACCCGTGTAAAAGTTTCTACGAAATATTTATTTTTTCTCTCAGCTATAATGTAAAGAACTCTCATTTGATTTAAGTAAGTACTACTTACAATTCCGGTTTCGTTGCTGCAAGGCGCATCAGCACTGCACAACAGCGACTTACTTGAAATGCAGCAACAACAAAATAATCACATCCGGCTATGATTGCTGCGTGTATGTGTGGATCCCTGTATATACATGATATGGGGCGCATCTGATTGCGAGAGCGTAATGATGCGTGTGTAACAGTAGTTTACCTCCTTCATATGAGCTCGTGCGAGTCATATACCGCATGACACATAATCGCACTGTGCATACAAATGGTGCAACATGTGTTGCGTGCGACGCTAAATAAATATTTTCGTACTCGTTTACACTCTCTCACCTCCATTAATTTCTACAATGTGCTTACCTTTTGTTCTCATGCACTGTGTTGCCTTGATTTTTCTAAATTAATTTTTTGTCCTCAGGCCTTGCCCTCTTCTGGTGCTGGCAGCAGCTTGAAATTACTGTTAACTATTATTTCCTCCACCGAAAACTACAACAAATAGGAACCCGCTCATTGAACCACTGTCGCGCTCCTCTTGCACTTCAAACTACGTCAACCACCGCCTTCCACAACCATCACTATCATTGCAATTTTCTTCATTAACCGTTCCTGCTTATTCGCCAACATACAAAGTTCAAAGTTCAATACCACGGCTCTTGTGTATATGTGCATGTGTGTCCTTTCGTTTGGCAACGAAATGAAAATCCCTGTGAGGCTTAGTGTTGCAAGCTGCAAGTTTTCCGTTCCTGGTTGTCTCCTGCGCACAAACTTCAACGACACACACAGAGCCGACGCCAGTTTGTGTTGCTTGTAAGTTGGATTTTCCCTTTCACTTGCCAAAAGTCATTTTACGTGACTCAATTCTAAAAAGATCATGTACGTGTGCTTGCAGCATTTTGTTGCGTTACTTAAAAATAAACAATACACAAACAACTAGAACTAACGATATTTCAGTGTTTCGTATTGCAGAGTGATTGGCGCAAGCGCAGTGGATAATTGAACCGACACAGTTAAGGGAAGACTTGCGTCCTGTACCGCCACTTCTATCGTTTAGTTGGTGCGAAGTTAAACTAATTTTTAGAACCATTCAGTTTTATCTTCTCTGTCCATTTTCACTTAATTTTATTGAAGAAATCTGGTTCCATTTACCATTTCTGGTCAAGTAATCTTTTATTTATTAATCAGTAATCAGATTTTCCGGTTACTAGAATCAATCATGTACTTCGTTTAGAAACAAACCAGTAAATTTTTTTCCGTCGACCGAATTTAAATTTACTGTTATGTGTAAGCAATAATTTTCTCCTTCTGAAAATTGGTCAGCTAACGAAAGAAAACTGTATATCTTTCAACTCAACGTGCCACCTTTCGTCTACGCCACCTCTTTCAAAGTGAAACAATTTCGAGACAAAGTGCTGCCGGAACTTAGCGACATCAAAACTTTCAACATCAGACAATGTAACATCACCTTATCAATTAAGGTTAAGGATATGCCGTTTATACCAACGCTGTATAATATTTCTGTGGTACGGACTGCCAGCCAGTAGGTGTGTTGCAAAAAATTTAAATTATGGAGGTCATGGAAGTTTAATAAACACTGCGGACCCCAACAACTCTCTGTCTCTGCTTATCAAAGACATCTTCGAATTCACCGCAGTTGCTAATTGGTCACAATGGAACATACTCCCATCTCTTGCTTTTATATTTACAAGTTTTTTTTGGTTTCTTCTTTTTTCATTGTTCATTTGTTCATTTGTTTGTTCATTGAAAAGTCTTTAAGCAGCTTAAGCTGGCGCATGGCTTAAAGTTGCCTGGATTGCGTTCACATAGTCTAGCTTGGGCTAACTGTGCCTGTGCCTTCTTACCTCATCTGTTGCGGTATGAGAGGACAAGGACATTATTTATATACCCAGAGTGTTCTCACCACTGAAATTATGACATTTACGAATTTCAAATTTCACTCTGCATGCTTTCACTTGGTCTATTCAAGTAGCGACAGAACAAGATCACAGCAGCAACCAAAGTAGTAGAAAGTTTTTGTTTTGATAAAGTTGCCACGCGGCTCTTATATGGTAAGAGCGTGTGGCCAGGAATGAATTATATGTATGAACTTTTCGCTATTTATATTATTGCTTTTGTTCGACTATGAAAGTTTGATCAAACTTTCCCGAATATTGCTCCTCCGTTTTGACATGAAGGCTGAGTGGTTTTGATATGAGTAATGTTTACATTTCATACGAAGTTTAAAGAGAACCAATTCACTTCACTTGGTGCTGTAACCACAGTATGGGCTATGTGGAAAGTCGCTCTCTCTATTTTGAATGTACAAAAGTTAATTTCACGCCAAACGGCTGTCATTTAATATCATAATACAGTTCTGTCCACAGATATATTTCATTCCATATTTAATTCATAGAGAGGAGTATCGTAACTTATATATTTAATTAGCGGACCATAAAGATAGACTATTGACATAAAGTGTTGAAAAACTTGCTTAATAATCTAATGCATATAATATACATTTTTAAAAATTAATACAAGTTTTCAAGAACAATATTATCACAACAATTTAACAATTTAAAAGACACTTATGCACCTTCTAATACACATTATCTTAGCTAGTCAACAGTGCACTTAAGCTCCACGCTAAAAATGAAGACCCACAATGCCGCAGCATTTGTATACACGTAAAATTTATAAAATCCAAACCGCAAATCGCAAGACTGGCTCTGAATAACACGCACATTAGAGCCTCAATACAGGAACAATGGTTACTGTGTCACTGTGGAGAGATTTTCGCGCACGTCATGCACATACATATTTGTCAAATAGCTGTGGGTACATATAACATAGTCTGGCTGACATTACGTATACGCCGCGGCAGTCGATTCCTAGTTATTTTGGAAGGTGCGAGGCGTACGGTTACTCACGCTGTGCATGTGGTGGGCGACACAAATTTAATTTGCATGGAAACTTCCACGGAAAGTGGCATTGAAACCGCAGACACCTCAAATAAGCGTCTCTGCTGGTTAAACGATACGTGGAGATGGTGAGATAAGAAATAGTGCGAAATACAAGATGAAATTATCATATTAAGACGAGACCAGCAGAGCATGGACTGGGACCAGCAGAGCATGGACTGGATGGTTTGAATTTGCTATGCCACAAGCAGTTTACAACTGCATATTAATGTTAAATTAATATTCACACGACAGGCGCTGCCGTGGTCCTAAATATTAAAGCAATACGATTTATAGCTCAGAGTTAAACTATGTATGCTTATCAACGCGGTGCTTCAATGCTCTTAAAGATTGTGCACTAACTGGATTGTTCGCTCACGGTTGAAGCGCATATCACATTGATTTCTCCATATCGATTTCTTTGAGTATTCAAATAAGCCCATGTTATTTTTAGCCATTTTGCTCGATATCTATTCTGTTTTTTAGTCTCCTGTCGAAAACACCCTCTCATGCTGACTGTCATTAAATACGAGCACACCAATATTGAAGTCGCTATACAAGAGTAGCTTTCATCAACAACAACGATTGCGACTATCGAAGAAAAAGGATAGCTATGAAATGAAATATATAATTTTGCATGTGATACGAGTGGTTAAAATAAACCTCCGAACAAAGCGTTTTTCCTTTAATTTCATATTTTATTCAAATGCAACTCCCTTTAAGCTCAGATAATCTTTGTTGACACATACATAAATCAGTTTGAATATTATTGGCAGTCACGATATGAAAAGACAAAATAAAACGTTTAATTTTGGTTAGCTTTCTAGTAGAAATTAAAATCAAAATATAGTATTTTATTTTATTTTTGGAAAAACTACGAAACTAATTCTTTTGAGCACTTTGTTGAATATGAAAGTTTTAGAATGGAATAATCAGCTCAGGCCGATTTAGCTCAAATCTCTAATGACATTATCGGCTTATCGGTATGCTAAAATATTTCAACTGATGTAACTGATATTATATATTCTAAGGAGCTATTATCAATGCGTTTGTAACTTTTCCAACCACGAATGGCCGAACATATCGACTAACTGGTGGTGTCATGCAAACAAGAGTCTAGTACATACTTTTCTACTATCAAATGATAACACGCATTTACACGTGAGAGTTTCCACCGAATTTCCACAAATATCAGGTCTCACATATGGCTCCAAATCATAAACCATACTGAAGCACGTACAGGAACCACAATAAAGACTTGTCAGAAACCATGACGCTGTTAATTTCTGTAAAATTCGGCGTTATTTTCCTGATAGCTGGAGCCGATTGTGCAGTAGTAGAATATAGATATCTTCACATAGCGGCACGTAGCTTTATGTGAGGTCAGGAAAGTGACATGACAAGCGCTGATAGAATAAAAGGCTAACGAAATCACATGTATGCGCATACAGAAATATTCTGATATGAGTGGTCGCTCACAGCAAAGGTGGTGCAATAATTTAAAGAACATAGATCATTCTAGGTTTGGTAATTAGTTGAAAACAGCTAAGGCTTATACTTAAATAATACTAAAATAATATTATTTTTTAATTATTTATTTTTATGTAAGTGGCATGCTTAGCAGCTCTTCACGTATATGATTTATTGTAGTATTTATCAATTTATATTCCATTAAGGCAGCTCCGAAACACATACAACTGAAGGCTCCAGAATTATTTGCATGAATTTGTAAAACAGCTTTATCGATTGTGCGCCTGAATTTGTTTGCAAAAATGGTCCAATCTTCTACATGAATCATTCACATTAATAATTTCGATACTTACGGTATTATTTAGTCACACCAACAACTTTATTATATTGCCATATTAATCCAGGAATATGTAATTCCGTTTATGTGTGCATACACTCCTCTATATAGAGACATTATGCCGTGCTGACTTTGATAAATGATGAATTGTACTGAACTGTCGGTTCCGCGAAATTTGTTTTTGGCACCCAGAAAATTAAACGTGTTTAGGTTTTGTTCGAGTTCACCTTTTTCGCAAGCGGGCATACCATCACACCATTCACACAAACAGAGACAGACAGCTGCGAAGGTTGGAGCCGGACTCCGGCACTGTCACAATAAAAGACAATCAAGACGCCTGCTATGGAAAAGTGGCAGCACAACGGTTAACTGTGGTTGAGATTTAGGAAAGTGTTGAATGTGCTGATGAAAATGAAAGAGTAAAGTGTAAAGCAAAGATAATAACGTTTCAAAAAGGGTTCAGTTGACCACAACCAAAACATCTACAAAAACCTTAATCATGATTATTATATTCCAAACGCTTACACCCTATTCTTTTACTTTACTTTTTTATCAGACATTGCAATTCTGGACAACTGCATGCGCAGCAAAATAACAAGACAAGAAAGTTTTTACCTCTCTTCAAGAAAAAACGTAATAATTAAACAAAGTTAAAGGAAAACAAGTAAGGAAGGGCTAAGTTCGGGTGTAACCGAACATTTTATACTCTCGCAATTTATTTATTTAACTTAATTAATATTATATAATACACAATTTGACCCACATATTCGTTATATATATTGTCTAAAGTCCATTGAAAGTTGGAAACCATAATATTAGGTTAGAAGCACCGAGGTCCTCGTGTTCGATATATGGGGCCTTAAAAATCTATGGTCCGATTTCGGCGATTTTTAGAATGGGGCTGCCCCACTATAAACATAGTATTTGTGCGAAGTTCTGCACCGATATCTTCACTAGTGCTTACTTTATATATTGTAATGTAAACGATTCAGATCGTCTTCAAAGTTCTGGTATATAGAAAGTAGGCGTGGTTGTGAAGCGATTTGGCCTATTTTCACAACATATCATTAGGATGTAAGGAAACTATTACAAACCAAGTTTCATTGAAATCGGTCGAGTAGTTCCTGAGATATGGTTTTTGACCCATAAGTGGGCGACGCCACGCCCATTTTCCATTTTGTAAAAAAATCTGAGTGCAGCTTCCATCTGCCATTCCTTATGTGAAATTTAGTGTTTCTGAGGTTTTTCGTTAGTGAGTTAACCCACTTTTAGTAATTTTCAACTTAACATTTGTATGGGAGGGCGTGGTTATTATCCGATTTCTGTCATTTTTGTAATGTATAATGAAATGTCTAAAAAAAACGACTTCATAAAGTTTGTTTTATATAGCTCTATTGGTTAGATAGATATATACAAAAAACATAGTAGGGGGCGGAGCCACGCCCACTTCCCCAAAAAAATTACATCCACATATGCCCCCTCATAGTACGATCCTTCATACCAAATTTTATTTCCATAGCTTTATTTATGGCTTAGTTATGGCACTTTATGTGTTTTCGGTTTTCGCCATTTTGTGGGCGTGGCAGTGGTCCGATTTTGCTCATTTTCGAAAGCAACCTTCCTATGGTGCCAAGAAATAAGTGTGCCAAGTTTCATCAAGATATCTTAATTTTTACTCAAGTTACAGCTTGCACAGACGGACGGACGGACGGACGGACGGACAGACAGACATTCGGATTTGAACTCCACTCTTCACCCTGATCAATTTGGTATATATAACCCTATATCTAACTCGTTTAGTTTTGGGTGTTACAAACAACCGTTATGTGAACAAAACTATAATACTCTCTTAGCAACTTTGTTGCTAGCAACATTGTTGCGAGAGTATAATAAATCAGACAGTTACGTCGACGTAGGAATTATCTTTAATCTCTTGTTAGAGCCCAGACCCAATCAACCCAATAAAAAAAATCATTAATCCAAACACACAACACAACAAATGTGACCCCGACGTATCTTTAAGACAAAAAGACATAACACACGACACCTTTGAGAAGCCGAAATAAATCCATGAGTAGTTTCAGTCACTTATCGTGAAGTTTTCTACTCTGCATTGTTTCCACCAACAAGATGCTGATACTATTTCAAAACTGGTTGTGTGTATAAACCAGTCAAAACTGGTTGTGTGTATAAACCAGTTTTGAAATAGTATCAGCATCTTGTAGGTGGAAACACTTGATCCAACGCTTATTCAACGTATTTAACCCATCTGAAAATACGCTTTTTTGAGGTCTGCAGCCGAAGTCGGTGGTGGCAATTTATTATTATTGAAAATACCTTTCATTTAATTGAAATATTTGATACTAAAATATGCAATTTAAATCGAAATCTGAGCATACAACTTTTGTTTTATTACTAAGTACATGCTACAAAATATTATACTCCTTCGAAATTAAATACTACGGTAAAATAAAAAATATTAAATTATGCAAATATTTACAACAATTTAATCCATAAGCAAAAATGTACTTGATTTCAAAAATTTAATACATAATATGCTTTCATCTGCAGGCTACAAAAATCAAAAGCTGAAATGAAAAATATTTCCAACCAATTTGTTTGTATTTCTGGAAAGGCATATATTTATATTTAATTTAAGTTAGAGTATAACTATTACCTAAAAGAAGAAAGCTTCCTAAAATGGCGTGAATAACTTCACAACGCAGGTAAGCTATGATAAAATCTATTGGTGCAGTCGAATAATTTTTGAATACAATGTCATTTGAAAACTATTTACTTTTGTATATTTATTTACAGTTAGTTAGTTCCATGAGCTCTAATATTATATTTTCAAAATAATGGAGAATATAATGTTACACATTTTGACGAAACTTTATGAAATATTTTGTTCTGTTCATCGTTATATTATGTGTGCAGTCAAGCCACGAATGCTTCGAGTTAGTCTCAATAGGAGGAATAATTGTGGCAAGAGAAAAGGCACCGAAATGAAAATGAGGAAAGAAAGCAATGTTTTTGCATAAAGAGCGACAAATTAAACAAATAAATAAATTGAACTAATATAAGAGTTTGTATGGAAAAAGATGACAAGTTGGGCTTGTGGACCATGTTAGGACTAAAGTACACATTCACACCCCGAAGGCACTTGAAAACTGCCCTTACCAATGCAACATTGGCAGCCCGCCAACTACACAAAAACCATTCTATGTACGACTGCAACGGTAAATTTTTATCTATATTTAGCGCAGTCTTCGGTATTTTCTTCAGTAGCTTTCAGGTGCGCTGCGGTGAAATGTTCCTCATGAGCAATTTCGGAAATTCACGCCAAAAGTAGGGCAGTGAATTTTACAGCACTTCAAGAGCAGGGAATGACGATGATTGTTGTATTAAGATATAAATCGTGTCAAAATGGGCTAAAGCTGGAACTGAAACTGAATAAATGAGAAAATTCTGTCCATGGGATTAGAATCGGTGCAATGAACTTTCAAGTGTTCGGTATTAATTTTAACCGAAAAAGCAAGAGCTCGTTTTCTACTAAGTGCAGTTGAGTACAGAAGAAAGTTCGGAAGAATTAATATATTGAATGCCGAACTTAATTATTATACTTGTCAATTCCAAGAGATTAGGTAAAGTTATGATCGAGTGCTGCTGAACAATCTTTCGTTATTACATGAAGTTGTGGATTAACTGGATGAATATGGTTCCATTGATACCGTTTACATAACCGAGCGAATTTTCTTCACCAGAGCTTATGGTAATGTATGTATCTTGAATAACGGTCAATATCTACCGTTAATCAACTCAACTTCAATATTTCGATTATATGGTTATATGTTGCATACACATCCATTTAAAAGGAATCTGTAACCCAAATGTAAACCCACAAAATAATTTTAACGAACATCCTCTTCAAAGAGGTTAGCTTTCTTTGTTTAGTGATGCTGACAGCAATTTCGTCAAAACAAAGTCAAATCAAACAAAGTTGTGCCACATCTAACACGTTTCATCACTTCTTCTCTTCCAGAACCAAATGTGTACAAGCGCTTTCGGTTTTATGCACCTCTCAACTACATTATATTGTCCATCAAGTGTTGCCTTTGTACACAGTAGCCCACATTTCTGTCTACACGGGTACGCCACATTCGAGTATATTTGTGTTTATTCCCTTAAAGTTCGATTGAGGCTCGTCAAAACGGATGAATGGCCTGTCAGCGAGTTTAACAAACTTCTTAACTTTTCAACGCAGATGAAGAGTGGATTTCACACTTGGCCACAGTCAATACTCTTTATTGATTTACAAGTGTATCGATTGCTGGGCTCCAGGTGAACAGATTTTGAGCCGACACAACAGTGTTTATATAAGTACGCATACTCTTGCATATTAGTAACAATACATACTTGTACGCTTTTCTTTTTAAAAGCAACATAATTTAAATTTTAATTGGATTTTCTTAAAATTCGAAGAATTACTAACAGAAAAGTCTTTAAGAGAAAGAAATGGAAACGATCATTTTATCTTTAAACGCGTTTTTCTCGAAACAGCATTTTCCGAATTTGCTACAGTGATTACTCAAAAACAAATGATCCGATCACTATCGAATTTTTTTTACATGTTCTATATATAGTTATCCGTACAATGATCTATCGATTTTTGATCTGATCAAAAAATCGAATTTTGGCAGGCCAAAAACCAAAATTTTGTGTAAAATTCGACTTTTTTTTTTAAACGCCGCCATATTGTCAATTTTTGATTATTTTTCATCGTAGGTCATTACAGTTATCTAGTCAATGTTATCTAGTTTAACGAAATTTTTTTTTTTACATTTCATCCACGAAGAAGGCCGGAATCACTGCAGCAGTGAAGGACCTTTTTTTTTCATTTTGCCATTGGAGATCGACTATAACTTAAAAAATATTTAATTTTTTCTTCAAAAATTTCACTGTATGTTCTTGAAATATAAATATATTCTTAAAATTTTGAAATAATTAATAAAATATTTTTTTAATAAAAATTCCCAAAAATCATATTTTATTACACTAGGTGTGCCCCTTAAATACATTAATAGCAAATGCAACTAAACCACTTTTTCTACATCACATGGAATGAGATAAAATGCCAAACATGTGATATATAATTTATAATGAAATCAAGAATTTGTTGAAAGGAATTGAATTCAAGAAAAACTATGTTTAGCAGCATTAAGCTTTCAAACGCAGTAAAAATGTCATGCTGAGTGAAATTAATCATACACCAGAAGCCGTAAACTAAACAAATCGACAATTTTTGTTCACAACTAAATAACTATTAAATGAAAATACTTTCAGACACAGATGGAATATAAATGCAGTTATTCGATATATTATGCCCTTTCTGATCAAAGGTGAGCCGCAAATACAGAGCATATTTGCGTGTATTCGGCTTTTGGCTGTAGTCGCATACCATGGATGCTACTCGCCAGCCACATGTATATGACACACATGCGGCATTGTCCAGCACGCACTCACGCCCACTCGCACACAGCGACTTCCAGTCATAAGTAAATTTGTCCGCCAAAATGCTTTGTGTTGCTATTGTTGTAGGTCGCTTTGCATATCTTGCCAAGCGAGTTGATGGCAACTGCAACAATTATATCGCACTTTTTTCCATTTTATGACATAAATTCGTTTTGGAACTGCTATTGTTGGTGGGCGCCTTTGTTGCTATTTGAAACTTGTAACTTGTTTATGGCTTTATTCTAGCGTTAAATGGCAATCAGCTCAGTTAAGGCTGACAAAAAAACAACAGCAACAAGTAGTAAACGCATTTAGAAAACAATTTAAAGTAAATTGCACTAAAAACTGAATTTGCGTTTTCAATCAGCCACAAAGAGTTGCTCTCATTCCGACAGCAAGTCACGCACCAGAGTTTTGTAGAAATTTGCACTTCTGTGTGTGACATTTATGGCAAACAAGTCAACACTTTTTACTGCCATAATATGCGTTAATTTGTTGCAGTAAAACTTACAATGGAAAGTTTTAAATATTTATTTGAGCATTTTAATGGAAGCAGATGTTGAATGCAATGACATTGATTACTACGTCATACTGCGAAACTATTAGCTGAAATAATATATGTATATGTTCCTCACAACTAAATAATAACAATAATATATAGCGACATTTCTATAGTCTAACATGATGAGGACTCCAATCATATCTTTAAAAACCTTTAATGTAAGTTGAATTGGCACGCATGTCAACACTTCGAAATCCACCCTCTTTGTTTCATCGAAAGCAATGCTCATCGAAGTGTTATTAATACCGTCTGGCATTATCAAGAGAGTACTAGTGAATGTCTTTAACTCGCGTACCTGCTACTCAGTAAAGTGGCAGCAAAAATGGTGAATTTCAATGCATCGATTAACTGATGTATTGTTGTGTGGTAGAAGCTTTAAAAAAGCTGAAATTGCTGATGTTTTTAACTATTTTTTAGTATCCGAATAATAAAAACGTTCCGTTCCGCCGTTATTTTCGGTTGACAGTATGTTGTTGTTTTCCTGGCCACATACGAATAAACATATCGTTTGTGGCCACTGAGAGTTTGGCGATTGAGCATTAATGCTCCCGAAACGAAAGCAGCTATTATGGAAACACTGTCAACGAAAAGTCAAATTCTCAGTACTGTATAAGCATTATGAATCATTTAAAATAAACGAAATTTCATTAAACGGAAAAAAATTTGTACAAAGGAGCGGCGACAAAGCGTTTTCGTATTACCGCTATCCAACATATTTACTTGTTCAACTCATGTATTTGCCTTTATAAAACAAATAACACTGATTATTACAAAATCACAACAATAAATGATTTTCATTGATGAGCTATTACTCAGCTAGTAACATTCTCGAATAAATTTTCAAAAATGTGTCATTGCACTTAATTGACGCTAAAGTCGTTAGGAGGGTTGCGATTGCTCCAATGTTACATTTGACAACAAAATTTAGTGCACAAGTCATTATAATGAAGGAGTTGAAAAAGTTAGAATTTGACACTTTTGGCCGTCTGCCAAAGCAACCCAAGCAACGCCACAAAAGTCGTTCTCAAAAATGTCGGTTTAGCCTACTGACAGCAGACATGTGTGTATTTCGAAACGAAAATGCTGGCAGAGTTAATAAAAGGATGATTGCGAGTTTTTAGAAGCATCCCAGAGGCTATAAAGCCGAATTTTCAATTGAAAATCAACAGCCAAAATAGCAACTAGGTTAGAGGCAAGCATTACATATAGCCAGAAATGAGAAATGCGAAAATCCAGCATTTAGAAACGAAATTGGTAGTAAGTTCATTTGTTGGATGTTGCTGCAGCAGTTGCCAGAATTCGTGCGTGCAGAGATGCCAAAACGCATGGGACTGTAAATATTTCGACTCCTATGGACATGGGAGATCGAATTTCAGAGACGCAAAAAGCAACACGTTGAGTATGTACATATATAGAACGTATGTGCTTTTGAAGAGCCACTAACATACATACCAATATTTGAAAATAGTTGAAGCCGCTTAAGCTAAAAGTGTTGACGCACACAGCAGCAGTCCAAATTCAAATTGCACACGCATTCATATACACGGTCACTTGGAGCCAGCTCAAAAGGCTAAAGTATGAATGCACCAGTATGTCATTTGCTTTATGATCGTTGTTGACTAAGCAGGTGAGGAATGAACATCAAGCATTTCAAGAAAGCCTATGAAAAATACGAAAAATGAAGTGAAAGAAGGAAGGAAAAGGTTTAAATGTTGCAATATGTTTTCAACCCGTTCTATTAAGTTGGCGATATTAGTTCGTTTCAGATGACTTCAAACGGAAATTAATAATGATTTATACATTAAAAGTACAATTACTAGTGCTCTCAATTTAACACAATTTGCATAAAAGAACAGTAACAAGAAAATGTAGAATCAAAAAAAAATTACATATCGTTAAAGTAAATGTTGATATTAAAAATCCGAGATGTCCGGGATGCCCTTCCTAATCTGATAATTTCCAATTAGTCGCAAGCTAATTAATTTTAAATGAATATGAATTTCGGCTTTAACATTCACAGAGTTGCTAAGGCTACGCACGTGGTACAACAGGTCAGACAGCAACGAGCTGGACAAACTGCTTTTACACACCACAACACAAGGAGCCACCAAGTGTTTTTGATTCTCGTAGATAGAAGTGCACCCACAGACTTGTGCATGATACAGAGGGACAAAATTCTAGCTATGTCTATGTATTTGGGATGGAGGTGGTGAGAAAGAGAGGCGGCTGCTGCGATAATTATTTTCATACACACAAATTGTAGCCACTTGAAGCAGGCTCTCCATTCTACGAAGTTAAGCTCACAAGACGGTTCAAACAAACACGATTTCAAGGCGAAAACCTTAAACCTATATTGCCTATTACAGATGTAGCAACAACCAGAGCACAAGGAGCAAAGATAATGAGCACAACAAGGAAGGCCAATGTAAAGCACGAAGTCTCTTTGTGCTTCTAATTATGTCAGAGGTCAAGTCACATTCATTTATGCTGGGGAAACGGATCTGGCAAATAATTCGTAAGCACGTTGAGCTTCAAAAGTTATCACTGTGGAAAGTGTAATGTGAGAGAGGTGGAAATGCAAAAATGTGAGGAAAGGCGGTCAAGTTTTGTCGCTTCAGACCTTAGTTAAGAAGTTTTGTTGAGACCTTTCTGCATGGAATTCGTCATTTTGCCTACTGATGTAGAGTTCCATAATGCAATTTTCATGAAAATTAATTGATTGATCAATTCATAGATTTTATCAAAGTCAAATCAAAACAAGTAAGGAAGGGCTAAGTTCGAGTGTAACCGAACATTTTATACTTCCTCGCAATTTATTTATTTAACTTAATTAATATTATATAATACACAATTTGACTTACATATTCGTCATATATATTGTATAAAGTCCATTGAAAGTTGGAAACCTAATATTAGGTTAGAAGCACCGAGGTCCTCATGTTCGATACATGGGGCCCTGAAAACCTATGGTCCGATTTCGGCAATTTTTAGAAATGGGCTGCCACACTATAAATACAGTATTTGTGCAAAGTTCTGCACCGATATCTTCACTAGTGCTTGCTATATATATTGTAAAGTAAACGATTCAGATCATCTTCTAAGTTCTGGTATATAGGAAGTAGGCGTGGTTGTGAAGGATTTGGCCAATTTTCACAACATATTATTGGGATGTAGGAAACTATTACAAACCAAGTTTCATTGAAATCGGTCGAGTAGTTCCTGAGATATGGTTTTTGACCCATAAGTGGGCGACGCCACGCCCATTTTCCATTTTGTAAAAAAATCTGAGTGCAGCTTCCATCTGCCATTCCTTATGTGAAATTTAGTGTTTCTGGCGTTTTTCGTTAGTGAGTTAACCCACTTTTCGTAATTTTCAACCTAACCTTTGTATGGGAGGTGGGCGTGGTTATGATCCGATTTCTTTAATTTTTGGACTGTATTAGGAAAAGGCTAAAAAAAACGACTACAGAAAGTTTGGTTTATATAGCTCTATTGGTTTGCGAGATATGTACAAAAAACTTAGTAGGGGGCGGGGCCACGCCCACTTCCCCAAAAAAAATACATCCAGATATGCCCCTTCCTGGTGCGATC
Organism: Zeugodacus tau; assembly: GCA_031772095.1. Lineage (NCBI taxonomy): Eukaryota > Metazoa > Arthropoda > Insecta > Diptera > Tephritidae > Zeugodacus > Zeugodacus tau. The sequence goes on from JAMOBL010000071.1 coordinate 89,154, forward strand.
CTTTATTCCAAATTTTACTATTATAACTTTATTTATGGCTTAGTTATGACACTTTATGTGTTTTTGGTTTTCGCCATTTTGTGGGCGTGGCAGTGGACCGATTTTGCCCATTTTCGAAAGCAACCCTCTCACGGTCCCAAGGAACATGTGTTCCAAGTTTCATTAAGATATCTCAATTTTTACTCAAGTTACAGCTTGCACGGACGGACGGACGGACAGACGGACAGACGGACAGACGGACGGACAGACATCCGGATTTCAACTCCACTCGTCATCCTGATCATTTATATATATATAACCCCATATCTAACTCTTTTATTTCTTGGTGACACAAACAACCGTTATGTGAACAAAACTATGATACTCTGTGCAACAGGTTGCGAGAGTATAAATATGCAACTGACTATTAACTTAATATTAATTCTAATCTCAAAAATAATAAATTTAATAAATCGTATATAAGTGTTGGTAGATATTCATGGTATATTTGAAAATCGTGTTTTTTTCTTTTGATATTTAACACATTTATTTTGCCTGAGAGTAAAAGAATCGCTCCGTGATTAAAAAAAATAGTTTTTCTCTTCCTTACAAAAATATATTTGTCTAATAGCTCAAATTAATCAATTAAGCCTTTTACTGTATAGAGCCAACAATTGTCGTGCTAATTGTATAACATTACCATCCTTAAATACCACATAAATACAGCTAGCACACTCTTTCATAATTACTAGAAGATTTTTAAACGTTTTGCGTATAAAAACTTAATGATACGTTGACAACACGATAAGGCAAAATTATCTCCCTCGCCTCCTCACTGTGACTGGAGCAAAAACAAATATTGTCACAGTAGCAATGTAGATGTAATTAATTAGCCATATTTTCTAAGGCACACGTATGTGTAATTAAGTATGACACAAAATCCCCAAGTTAATAATCGACAGCAGCGTCATGAATGCGTTCCACGCCATTTGTCTTACTTGTCTCGGACACAATGGCAGTGTAATCGCCATCAAGGCTTCATAAACCAGGACCACGCATTTATCGCAAGCTACTGGAAACACACACAACTCAAAACCGGACATGAAATCGACTTCGAATCTTGGCTGGGTAATGAGTATTAACGCAACGAATCAGGCATGTTGTTGAAAACCTTGCGAAATATTGAAACAGTTAAGATGTATTTATACACACAAACATTTTTGAATTAAATGTTTAATAGGAGCTACTAACAGAGTTCAGCGTAAATCAAGAATTGGTTATATCGAATGGCTCCAAAAATACTAAAAGCTCAGAAGTAATTAGAACTAGTATCTTTTAAAATAACTTCAGCAATATTTTTATATGGACAGCTTGCAACGCTTATGTAGTCCTAGTACTTTTATTGTTTTCTAAGCGAAATTCTGGAGTTTCTGAATGTTTTTATACTCTCGCAACAAATGTTGCTAAAGAGAGTATTATAGTTTTGTTCACATAACGGTTGTTTGTAACACCCAAAACTAAACGAGTTAGATATAGGGTTATATATACCAAAGTGATCAGGGTGAGTTCAAATCCGAATGTCTGTCTGTCCGTCCGTCCGTCTGTGCAAGCTGTAACTTGAGTAAAAATTAAGATATCTTGATGAAACTTGGCACACTTATTTCTTGGCACCATAGGAAGGTTGCTTTCGAAAATGAGCAAAATCGGACCACTGCCACGCCCACAAAATGGCGAAAACCGAAAACACATAAAGTGCCATAACTAAGCCATAAAAAAGCTATGGAAATAAAATTTGGTATGAAGGATCGCACTATGAAGGGGCATATTTGGTAGTAATTTTTTTGGGGAAGTGGGCGTGGCCCCGCACCCTACTAAGTTTTTTGTACATATCTCGCAAACCAATAGAGCTATATAAACCAAACTTTCTGCAGTCGTTTTTTTTAGCCACTTCCTAATACAGTCCAAAAATGAAAGAAATCGGATAATAACCACGCCCACCTCCCATACAAAGGTTAGGTTGAAAATTACTAAAAGTGCGTTAACTCACTAACGAAAAACGTCACAAACACTAAATTTAACATAAGAAATGGCAGATAAAGCTGCACTCAGATTTTTTTACAAAATGGAAAATGGGCGTGGCGTCGCCCACTTATGGCTCAAAAACCATACCTCAGGAACTACTCGACCGATTTCAATGAAACTTGGCTTGTAATAGTTCCCTTACATCCCAATGATATGTTGTGAAAAAAGGCCAAATCGCTTCACAACCACGCCTACTTCCTATATACTATATTGAACTTTGAAGACGATCTGAATCGTTTACTTTACAATATATAAAGTAAACACTAGTGAAGATATCGGTGCAGAACTTTGCACAAATATTATGTTAATAGTGTGGCAGCCCCATTCTAAAAATCGCCGAAATCGGACCACGGCCAAAATAGCAACTAGGTTAGAGGCAAGCATTACATATAGCCAGAAATGAGAAATGCGAAAATCCAGCATTTAGAAACGAAATTGGTAGTAAGTTCATTTGTTGGATGTTGCTGCAGCAGTTGCCAGAATTCGTGCGTGCAGAGATGCCAAAACGCATGGGACTGTAAATATTTCGACTCCTATGGACATGGGAGATCGAATTTCAGAGACGCAAAAAGCAACACGTTGAGTATGTACATATATAGAACGTATGAGCTTTTGAAGAGCCACTAACATACATACCAATATTTGAAAATAGTTGAAGCCGCTTAAGCTAAAAGTGTTGACGCACACAGCAGCAGTCCAAATTCAAATTGCACACGCATTCATATACACGGTCACTTGGAGCCAGCTCAAAAGGCTAAAGTATGAATGCACCAGTATGTCATTTGCTTATGATCGTTGTTGACTAAGCAGGTGAGGGAATGAACATCAAGCATTTCAAGAAAGCCTATGAAAAATACGAAAAATGAAGTGAAAGAAGGAAGGAAAAGGTTTAAATGTTGCAATATGTTTTTCAACCCGTTCTATTAAGTTGGCGATATTAGTTCGTTTCAGATGACTTCAAACGGAAATTAATAATGATTTATACATTAAAAGTACAATTACTAGTGCTCTCAATTTAACACAATTTGCATAAAAGAACAGTAACAAGAAAATGTAGAATCAAAAAAAAATTACATATCGTTAAAGTAAATGTTGATATTAAAAATCCGAGATGTCCGGGATGCCCTTCCTAATCTGATAATTTCCAATTAGTCGCAAGCTAATTAATTTTAAATGAATATGAATTTCGGCTTTAACATTCACAGAGTTGCTAAGGCTACGCACGTGGTACAACAGGTCAGACAGCAACGAGCTGGACAAACTGCTTTTACACACCACAACACAAGGAGCCACCAAGTGTTTTTGATTCTCGTAGATAGAAGTGCACCCACAGACTTGTGCGTGATACAGAGGGACAAAATTCTAGCTATGTCTATGTATTTGGGATGGAGGTGGTGAGAAAGAGAGGCGGCTGCTGCGATAATTATTTTCATACACACAAATTGTAGCCACTTGAAGCAGGCTCTCCATTCTACGAAGTTAAGCTCACAAGACGGTTCAAACAAACACGATTTCAAGGCGAAAACCTTAAACCTATATTGCCTATTACAGATGTAGCAACAACCAGAGCACAAGGAGCAAAGATAATGAGCACAACAAGGAAGGCCAATGTAAAGCACGAAGTCTCTTTGTGCTTCTAATTATGTCAGAGGTCAAGTCACATTCATTTATGCTGGGGAAACGGATCTGGCAAATAATTCGTAAGCACGTTGAGCTTCAAAAGTTATCACTGTGGAAAGTGTAATGTGAGAGAGGTGGAAATGCAAAAATGTGAGGAAAGGCGGTCAAGTTTTGTCGCTTCAGACCTTAGTTAAGAAGTTTTGTTGAGACCTTTCTGCATGGAATTCGTCATTTTGCCTACTGATGTAGAGTTCCATAATGCAATTTTCATGAAAATTAATTGATTGATCAATTCATAGATTTTATCAAAGTCAAATCAAAACAAGTAAGGAAGGGCTAAGTTCGAGTGTAACCGAACATTTTATACTCTCGCAATTTATTTATTTAACTTAATTAATATTATATAATACACAATTTGACTTACATATTCGTCATATATATTGTATAAAGTCCATTGAAAGTTGGAAACCCTAATATTAGGTTAGAAGCACCGAGGTCCTCATGTTCGATACATGGGGCCCTGAAAACCTATGGTCCGATTTCGGCAATTTTTAGAAATGGGCTGCCACACTATAAATACAGTATTTGTGCAAAGTTCTGCACCGATATCTTCACTAGTGCTTGCTATATATATTGTAAAGTAAACGATTCAGATCATCTTCTAAGTTCTGGTATATAGGAAGTAGGCGTGGTTGTGAAGCGATTTGGCCAATTTTCACAACATATTATTGGGATGTAAGGAAACTATTACAAACCAAGTTTCATTGAAATCGGTCGAGTAGTTCCTGAGATATGGTTTTTGACCCATAAGTGGGCGACGCCACGCCCATTTTCCATTTTGTAAAAAAATCTGAGTGCAGCTTCCATCTGCCATTCCTTATGTGAAATTTAGTGTTTCTGGCGTTTTTCGTTAGTGAGTTAACCCACTTTTCGTAATTTTCAACCTAACCTTTGTATGGGAGGTGGGCGTGGTTATGATCCGATTTCTTTAATTTTTGGACTGTATTAGGAAAAGGCTAAAAAAAAACGACTACAGAAAGTTTGGTTTATATAGCTCTATTGGTTTGCGAGATATGTACAAAAAACTTAGTAGGGGGCGGGGCCACGCCCACTTCCCCAAAAAAAATACATCCAGATATGCCCCTTCCTGGTGCGATCCTTTATTCCAAATTTTACTATTATAACTTTATTTATGGCTTAGTTATGACACTTTATGTGTTTTTGGTTTTCGCCATTTTGTGGGCGTGGCAGTGGACCGATTTTGCCCATTTTCGAAAGCAACCCTCTCACGGTCCCAAGGAACATGTGTTCCAAGTTTCATTAAGATATCTCAATTTTTACTCAAGTTACAGCTTGCACGGACGGACGGACGGACAGACGGACAGACGGACAGACGGACGGACAGACATCCGGATTTCAACTCCACTCGTCATCCTGATCATTTATATATATAACCCCATATCTAACTCTTTTATTTCTTGGTGACACAAACAACCGTTATGTGAACAAAACTATGATACTCTGTGCAACAGGTTGCGAGAGTATAAATATGCAACTGACTATTAACTTAATATTAATTCTAATCTCAAAAATAATAAATTTAATAAATCGTATATAAGTGTTGGTAGATATTCATGGTATATTTGAAAATCGTGTTTTTTTCTTTTGATATTTAACACATTTATTTTGCCTGAGAGTAAAAGAATCGCTCCGTGATTAAAAAAAATAGTTTTTCTCTTCCTTACAAAAATATATTTGTCTAATAGCTCAAATTAATCAATTAAGCCTTTTACTGTATAGAGCCAACAATTGTCGTGCTAATTGTATAACATTACCATCCTTAAATACCACATAAATACAGCTAGCACACTCTTTCATAATTACTAGAAGATTTTTAAACGTTTTGCGTATAAAAACTTAATGATACGTTGACAACACGATAAGGCAAAATTATCTCCCTCGCCTCCTCACTGTGACTGGAGCAAAAACAAATATTGTCACAGTAGCAATGTAGATGTAATTAATTAGCCATATTTTCTAAGGCACACGTATGTGTAATTAAGTATGACACAAAATCCCCAAGTTAATAATCGACAGCAGCGTCATGAATGCGTTCCACGCCATTTGTCTTACTTGTCTCGGACACAATGGCAGTGTAATCGCCATCAAGGCTTCATAAACCAGGACCACGCATTTATCGCAAGCTACTGGAAACACACACAACTCAAAACCGGACATGAAATCGACTTCGAATCTTGGCTGGGTAATGAGTATTAACGCAACGAATCAGGCATGTTGTTGAAAACCTTGCGAAATATTGAAACAGTTAAGATGTATTTATACACACAAACATTTTTGAATTAAATGTTTAATAGGAGCTACTAACAGAGTTCAGCGTAAATCAAGAATTGGTTATATCGAATGGCTCCAAAAATACTAAAAGCTCAGAAGTAATTAGAACTAGTATCTTTTAAAATAACTTCAGCAATATTTTTATATGGACAGCTTGCAACGCTTATGTAGTCCTAGTACTTTTATTGTTTTCTAAGCGAAATTCTGGAGTTTCTGAATGTTTTTATACTCTCGCAACAAATGTTGCTAAAGAGAGTATTATAGTTTTGTTCACATAACGGTTGTTTGTAACACCCAAAACTAAACGAGTTAGATATAGGGTTATATATACCAAAGTGATCAGGGTGAGTTCAAATCCGAATGTCTGTCTGTCCGTCCGTCCGTCTGTGCAAGCTGTAACTTGAGTAAAAATTAAGATATCTTGATGAAACTTGGCACACTTATTTCTTGGCACCATAGGAAGGTTGCTTTCGAAAATGAGCAAAATCGGACCACTGCCACGCCCACAAAATGGCGAAAACCGAAAACACATAAAGTGCCATAACTAAGCCATAAAAAAAGCTATGGAAATAAAATTTGGTATGAAGGATCGCACTATGAAGGGGCATATTTGGTAGTAATTTTTTTGGGGAAGTGGGCGTGGCCCCGCACCCTACTAAGTTTTTTGTACATATCTCGCAAACCAATAGAGCTATATAAACCAAACTTTCTGCAGTCGTTTTTTTTTAGCCACTTCCTAATACAGTCCAAAAATCAAAGAAATCGGATAATAACCACGCCCACCTCCCATACAAAGGTTAGGTTGAAAATTACTAAAAGTGCGTTAACTCACTAACGAAAAACGTCACAAACACTAAATTTAACATAAGAAATGGCAGATAAAGCTGCACTCAGATTTTTTTACAAAATGGAAAATGGGCGTGGCGTCGCCCACTTATGGCTCAAAAACCATACCTCAGGAACTACTCGACCGATTTCAATGAAACTTGGCTTGTAATAGTTCCCTTACATCCCAATGATATGTTGTGAAAAAAGGCCAAATCGCTTCACAACCACGCCTACTTCCTATATACTATATTGAACTTTGAAGACGATCTGAATCGTTTACTTTACAATATATAAAGTAAACACTAGTGAAGATATCGGTGCAGAACTTTGCACAAATATTATGTTAATAGTGTGGCAGCCCCATTCTAAAAATCGCCGAAATCGGACCACGGGTTTTTAAGACCCCATATATCGAACACGAGGACCTCGGTGCTTCTAACCTAATATTATGGTTTCCAACTTTCAATGGACTTTATACAATATATATGACGAATATGTGGGTAAAATTGTGTATTATATAATAAAATAAAGTTAAATAAATAAATTGCGAGAGTATAAAATGTTCGGTTACACCCGAACTTAGCCCTTCCTTACTTGTTATTTCTAGTCACGTTTACTCAAATAGTTTGGTGACGATATTTGCCGCCAGAAATCACATAACCTGTGTTCGTTTTCCGTGGTAACTGTCTCAAGCAATATCGTTTTTCTTTCGTGTATTCCAGCGTTCGAAAACTAAAATGTTCTAACAAATATGTACAGTAGATACCCACTTAAACAATATCTAAATAACAATGAGTGTTTCCTACCATATTGCCATGTCTGAACGTCGCACAATTTATTTAGGCTAATTTTCTTGAAGTCAACTGTTCTAAGAAAAAAGTTTTACTGTTTTTATTTTTAACTAAATACTTCATTTTCATCTGGGAAATGAAAGCAACGCTGACTCTAACTTTTTCTTGTTCTGGCTTGTAATCATTGCCCCTAATGGTGAGTACGCTTACACCGAGCCAAACATTTTTTATCCTTTGTTAGCCATCGATTAGCACTCGAGACACGCTCCAGCCGAATTGGGTATGACAGGGTGTCGTCTTTTGCGTCTATTGCTAACAATTACGCTAATGGCTAATGACCTTTGGCATTCGATAACATCTAAGCTCCAGCTTAGTGTTCACTGGTCAGCTAATTAAATTTACTTTCGCTAGTGCAAATTAGCGAAAGTTTCTTCTTTGAATTGATTGTAAACACGGTTTCGGGTATGTTCTTGGCAAAGAAAAAAAGAAAAAAGCCAAAAACAAAAGCAATAGAAACTCAAAACAACAGCTACAAAGACTATCATAAGAGTCTTCCAAAATAATCTGTGTTGCGACTTTTGCAAACCACTTGCACAATTTATTTATTATGTCAAGACATTATCCCTGTACAGAAAGTCGCCTAGCGGCATACAACAAGATATGCAAAAAGCTGACCAAAAAACTTCCCGCGCAGCAATTGAGGCAACTGAGGACCGCATCTTCCCCCACGATATAATTGTTCTCAAATCGGTATAAAGATGTGGCCAGGGGTTCTAAATAACTTCCCTAGCCCACGTAAGCCAACTGCAGTGATTTTTGACCATCCGGTTCACTTTATACTGTTTCTAGCTGTCAATGTGTGTTTATATGATATTGCCCTCCTTTTGATCTCAACAAAGAGCGTTTAAAATGCTAAGCTACTTCCGTTGTTAGCTATTTGATATTCCTATTTGATATTCATAAGTGTAAAAGTATTTGAACAGTTTTTTAACTAGCCCTATTTTATTACCCAAGCTACTCAAAGTTAGCATTTCTTACTCTGATTTTATTATTGGAATCCACATTGTATCTGAAAAGCTCAACTAGATAGCGAATGTACGGACACTAGTACAATGGCTGCAAAAATAGGTTCTTACGAATCGTCGACAATGAAGAGTGTTCGAGCTTCCGCGAAACTTTCTTCTCTTCTAGACATTGTTAAAATTGTTCTATAATAAACTTGTAGTGCTGCATTACAATATTTCTCGTGTATAATTCACTACTCTATATATCCAATATTAGAACTGTTGTTGATGTATACTTTTGTACTTTTGTGCTTTGCAACTTGAAACTTTTCCTTGTTAGCGTGGGAGTTGCTTACTTTTGGCTATTATTTCTTGTTTATTATTGCATGTTTACTTTGTTGTTACTTGCGGTGCTTGGCGTATCCGTTACAACTACTATTACTCCATCAACTGTTACTGCACGACTTCTTTGTTGTCATTACAACTTTTGACGCACAGTAGCAGTGCCACCGAGTGTTTGTGGCATATCCAATGAGCATCAAGCGGAACGCACAACAATGATGATAAAATAGCGAATGTAAGGTGTATGGGAAAATTAAGATAATTGGGAAATGATATATCAATGTATTACTTTTGTAGAATCACTTTTTTTTAATACAAAAACCTACTTTTGAAGTAAAACGTTCCAAATGCACGCCGTGACTTCTCGAGAACCCCACATATATTAGCCCTTTAAGCATTTAAAGTAAACTGTAATTTCTTTTTCATCAACTTTGAAGTCAGCGAAGTTCATTGGCAACAGTGGCTGCAATGCACTGTGTCTTCCAAAGACAAGCTGCGGTAAATCTCACTTGACTGCGAAACGACAACACTCGTTAGCCCTTAGTGAAAGTGCAACTAAAAGTGTAATTTTATGGTAGTTTAATAGCTCCTTGGCGATTTTACTGGAATGCGCAGAGCTCAAGCTAATCCATACGCACACGGTGTGCATTTATTTATTACATTGCTGGTGCAAAGTGTAAAAGCAGAGGCGTACAGGGTTCAGTTGCTTTGCACCACTGCTGTGCACGTATAATCAGCAGTATGTAGTACAAACGATCCCTGCTAAGTGTAACCAAATATTATGTGAACGTGGACTCAGATATTAGAAATTAAATTCAAAAGTAGGGTTTCTTAAATTCATAAATGCTTAAAATTGATGGATGAAAAAAGAAATTCTACAAAGCTAAGTAGTCATTTGAATGGAAATAAACTATAACGAATTCGCAATGCTGAGGTGGCTTCACCGCCGGCAATATCATTAGCGCTGACAACATCACTCTGCACTAGTAGTTTTCACCGCAAGTACGACGGGCACCAACCGCTAACGTGGTAATGAAGCCACATACGTCGGCTAAGGATATGCTCATACGTCAACATGTCCCCATTATTTAATTGGATATTGTGTGCGGGTGTTGGAAAATGGTGGTCGCGTGAGTATGTCGCTGATGACATAAATTGGCGGTGACGATATTGCGTCGACGTTGAGTGCCTGCTTGCTTACTCACCTAGCCAACAACAATGGTCCCGAAAAGGTAAAGCAACAAAAGTACGTACATATATGCGAGTAATTGTTTACGTGCGGGGAGTATAAGGAGGTATAAGACATTACGAAAAGCAGCCACGTTAATGTACGCGCAGTTTGCACGCTGTGAAAATGACGAGTAGCCCACGTGAATCGATGTGTACCAAAGATTACCGAAGTTAACCACACTTCTTATAAATTTTGTGGTCCATTTAGCATTAGATGCCCTTGGCCAAAGCCTTAACTCAAGTTCTACTTTCCACTGGAGTAGTCTACGGAATATCTATTGCTGAAAGATAGTATTCGAAAGCAAATCCATTGTAATGCCCAGCGGCTTGTTTCGCTTTCCAATTGAAGACATCGGTCTGATTTCTTGGCTAAATGAGTTCTTTACAATGCTTTCTTTTCTTGTAAACGATCACTAACTTCGGATATACCGCATCGGTGTTTCCACAGGAGGGCTTCATTCTAAAACATCAAACTGTTTTGTGTTGATAAGTGGTGTAATTGTTGGGAATTTGGCAAACTTCGGAGAGTATGAAAGCGATTAGTGAAGGAATAATGTTTTAATGTTAATGATGTTGAATTGCTGATATTTCTGAAGTTAATCTTTATCATACAGTTCAACAAAAACAATAACGCAATATTTATTCACACTAAGAGGCTTATAATAAGTTTACATATGAAAATAATCTCGTTCTAAGCTTGTTCAACAATCCAACCGTTTACATATAGCCAAATGAGATTATCAATTGTGAAATGTGTTGCATTTGTTGTTGTATCACACATATTTCTCTCGCTGTCTGCAATTTTTGTTTACATTTTCATTTGACATTTCTCCTCTTATTCGCGAAATTATCGATAAATCTAGGAATAAACCCGAAAATCTAGTTGTATAAAACGAGATAATATTATAATCTCGGATTATCGAGAGAGGATTTTTGTATGGGAAATCTCGTTTCTGAATTACAGATTATCGGGTTAAGCTCGTAAATGGAGATAATCTCGTTATATGTAAACTTAGTATTGGAAAATCATTTTAACAAAAGTGTTCCTATGTACCGTTTTATTCAGTTTTACCATCGCAAGCCTATCTTTAGTTTCAGTCCTAGGTAAATTATTAATTAGTTATTGGAGTAAGTAATTGCTTTTACACCACTTCACTCTAGCTTGTCATTCTGTTATTCTCTTTATGAGCGCAAAAATACTGCTAATTGCACCAATAATGTAATCTATTTCTTAATCTCGTGTAATTCCAGCAAAAATGGAAAATCTTAGTTAAATTGTTCAGGCGAAACTATTCGTTGCATTGTTAGTTGGTTTTATTGTTTTTTGTACAGCAACTTAAGTACCGTATAAATGAGATTTCTTCACAATAAGTGAAATAAATAAGTAAAAACGAAAACATTCAACTTGTTTTTTCAGTTTCCTGTTTTTGTGAATTTTTTAATTTTTTCCAAGTGCGTTCGTTCTTTCTCCACCGGCCAAGTTGGCAAATTGCGTATAATGCGGCGAATGGAGGCGAACGGGGCAGCACAAGGACAACTGCGGGAAATCGCTTACAATGCTGCGGATGCATTTATCTTCTCGCAAACTGCAGCAATTCAATTGTTACTTTGTCCACTGCTGTTTTTGTTTTTCTGCTCCACTTACCATCGTATTGTTGTTCTTTCCCAGTAAAAAATCTTTGGATTAATACCAAAATCGAGTAATAAAGGAGTAATTACTTGTTCACCCATTTCGAGCATTAAGTGAGCAATGAAGCATTTTCGTTAGTTTTTACAAAAATCGTTTCCTCGCTTATTGATACATTTTGGAGGAATAGACGAGCTATTAAAATGCTAACGCATACTTCTATTGCTCGTTTATTACTCCAAAATGTATCAATAACGGATTAACCATAACGGCCAATCATAACTGTTAATTTTTGTGGAATTCTTTTGTTTACAATAAAAGCGTATTTTGTCACTTTAAAATAGTCTGAATTTTGTAATCAACGCGTGAACATTATTGTAGTATCATGAATATAATCAGATAATATAAGTGGTCAACTGTCGCGAATATATACGGGTAAGAAGTGATAATTAATTAAAAAAAAATGTGTGAAAATATTTATTCTAAGCGTCACCTAAGGCAATTAGTGAAAAAAGAAATTCAAACATTTTCTACAAAGAATCGAGAGGCTGTTTAACTTTTTCTTTTTCGGTAAGATCTGAGTTTTGTATATTTTATCTTAAATAACTTATACATATATGTATGTATTTTTTCATCTTTTGCAGAATCAGTTAAAGAAGCATATTCGACTTACGGGGATTTTGAAAAAGCGATTAAACTGGCCTTTCGTAAATGTAAGGCAACTTTTTACTGAAAGACCTATTCAATAAAATCTGCTTCGTCTCAGGAAAATTCCGAAATCATAACTTGATTTTAAATCATTATAACTATGCATATACAATGTATATATAATTTATGTGAATTACTAATACATATATTTTGAAAATTAAAACATTGAATTCAATTATTTAAAAAACAGTTTATATTTTTCTCTGCTCTTTTTGGATGTAAATAATATTACTCTTTTTTGTGCTCTTTCTGGAGGCAAATATCATTACTCTTTTTGTGCTCTTCTATTCCAAAATCATTACTCCTTTTTTACTCCTTCTGGAGATAAAAAAGATCACTCCCTCTGCTCTCGTTTCGGAGGTTAAAAAGAGCTCAAAAGAATGCTCGGTTTGCGCTCCATTAGGAGCTCAAAAGGAGTGATCCCTCGTAAGGACATGCTATGTTAAAAAGGAGTAATAAATGCATGGGCCTCGGAGCAATGTGGAGTAATCCATTACTCGCAAAGGAGCGATCTAAGATTAATCTTTGGATAATCCGATTTTTTACTGGGTTGTTCGTTGTTCGAATGGTTTTTGTTCGCTGTTTGCTGTCACGTCCGCATTGGCGTCGAAAAAAAGTTACAATTAATTAGGGTTGATTTGCATTCAAAGTAAGGCGTTCAGTGCACAGCGCTAGCGCTAGTATTCTATCCTCGGCTGGAAATTACGAGAAAATGCGAAGTTTGAAGCTCTTTGTACGTCTAATTTCTATTTAGCTCTGGTGAGTGCACCGGATTCCACACGACTCAGGTATTAGTTGGGGTAACTTGGCCTTATTTTCTCTGCTGAATTTGATTAGATTGTTTCAGTTAAATATTTACATATTTAAATGTCTTTTAAGATTGTAGAGCTTCTCCTTGGGAAAACTAAGCCATTTTCATTAGATATATTTACATATGTATGTAAATTTATGTATATACGACAGATGTGTATATAACATTGATAAAAGATTGGAGATAAAGTGTGCAGTTTAAATTAACGGAAATTATGACGGCTTCTTGTTCTCTTATTTTAGTTATTCCTTACTGACTGTTATTAAGTCTTAGTAAAGTACTGTTTTCTATTTCTTAGTTTTGCTTAAATTCTACTCACTAGACCAGCTGGTTTAGCATTGATAAATATATTTTTAATATCGATTGCACCTATGCTAGAAATTCTTACAAAATGCAAACGTTTTCCATTGATTGCACCTTCCTTCTTCTCCATACAACAGTGAAAACTGTAAGGCCACCGAGCCTTTGCTCAA